>BGPR01005329.1:42347-70485 GCA_013235015.1 Araneus ventricosus
GGTTTGAGCTGGGGGATTTCTACAAGGTTTTTCCCCATAGACATTGTGCAGAGGAGAAGTGTTTTTTCGATTTCGTTCGAAAATAGGGTATGGTGGGGGGCAGGCGACTCTTGATGACGTATCTAGACGTCAGAACCTTTCAAATGAAATTTAAAAAAAATGTCGAAATCGGTGGAGTGGTTGAGGTCGGCAGACTCTGTGGTGAAGGTTTTTGTACCAAATTATTTTAAATATATAGATAATAAAATAACTGCAGGTTTTTCCTGATAATAATTGTGTACATTAGATAGATTTCCAATAATGACTTCATTGAATGCTTCCTTGGTATATGTTGTGTACCACCATGCAATTAATATCGTTTGTTCGGTGGTATATTTTTCTGTACCTACATTTGAAGTAAAAGGGGTAGCATCTGAAAATAAGCCTAGCTCTTCAATGATCTGTTTTAATAAAATTTACTTTATTTATTCATTTTTCCACAAAGACACAGCCTGCACAAAGCTTACAGGTCGCTAAATTGTGATGGCAATTTTTGGTTTTGAATGTAGATATAAAAACCTGCAAATATTACAACAGTTTTGTTTTAAGAAATAAAAAGAATGTAGCAAAACAAAATAAAAAAAAACTCCAAAGCTTAAAGCAAATTTAATATCAATCCTTCTGAAATGCAAAATTCCTACAAAGGTTAAAAAGTAACAAATTGATACTTTCCTTTAATAGTTTCTTTAATAAAAGAGCCCATTCCCTGAAATCCTTAAAATTGATTTCAATTCCAGAAGACTTCTTTTATTGTTATTTAAGAATATAAATCATAACACTTTGTTTTTGTCAGTAGCTCTGTTTGAATGAAAGTTTCTAGTAAAATGCAGTTAAAACATAGCCAGATTTTCATTGAATAACAAATGACTGAATTTAATTCACAACTAAACAATAATGCAACTAATTGTTTATTAGATTTCAAGGGATTAAAAAGCCAGTTGATAAAAAATCTCGAATTAGTCTGGAACAATATGTATTCAACATGAATTCCTCAGAAATTTAAGTTATTAGCGCATATTTTGACTTGCTGTAACGAAAAACGAACCATTTATTAAACTAAACACAAAAAGAAAAAAAAATGAAAAGTTGGATTGGAAGCTTTTATATCACATAACAAGACTGCATGAACAAAAACAATAATAGTATGTGATTTAGTAACCTGTGAAATAAAACAAAAATAGAAAGCATAACTCATGAGCTTCAGTCACTTTCTTTGAGTAAGAATGATTGATCAGTATCCTAAGCTTTATCTGGATTCCTTTATGCAGGAGTCACAGAAGAGAAAGCACTAGCGATCTGCAACCAATATGTCAGATCCTATCATCAAAGAAATATAAACTGTGACAACAATAGTCATAAACGTGAAAGCTTTAAAGAACAGCTAAACAGTATTTTATCCTACTCCGATAGCGATAAAATTACGAAAGAGCATCGTTATTTTAGCTGGAAGAAGGCTACTTTATCGTGAGGCATTTTTATGGACCTTTAAGGCACATATTGGTGTCTTTGCATGTATTATATATACCCTCGGCGAAATAAATAACTCGGGTAATAAATAACAAATGGATAAGCGTAAAATCCGAAGCTTTTCAAATATGGTAATTCTTTTGTCTGTTTCTTTCTGATGTATGTCTCTGTTGAGAAGGGTATTTCTGCGTTTTCTACAAGTTTACCACCAGCAAGTTCTTAAAGAATGAAGGTAGTCTGGTATTTTTTGCCCTCAAGATTAATGTAATGTTAGGGTTTGAAAGGCTGAGAGTTGAGGCTGGTTTTATAATAGAATTTCAAATCTATTGAAAAACTTCTTACGCAATGAGTTAATTTTGCGTCTTTCTGAAATTTTGTATTCTTGAAATAATGAGAATTACAAAATAATTAAAATATGTTCATTATTCAGCCAAAGAAAAAAATCCTGAACAACAAGAGATCCATAGGCAAGTAACTAAGGTTCTATGAGAAGCAAATGGTTCAGATTATGGCATTTGTGATCTTCAATATAGTACTAATAAATGCAATATATAACGTACGAGTTTAAACAAATTAAGTTATTAATGTATTCTTGTACCAAAATTAATTTTGAAGTTGACTTTTTCTACAGAAGGAAAACGAGTATACAGGCTGATTCAGAAGTTGGGAGCTACTTTAACTCTTTAATTCCGAGGCGACATTTTTCTTCTAGCCCCTTTGAAACCGGGAAATTTGGAAAGAAAGCGTCAAGAATTGGATTCTTCCAACCTGGGTGGTCATTTACCCTACCACCCCACCCCTGCTTGAACCTTCCCTTAAGTCGCAAGGAAATGGGCTGTGGTGGGCAGGGATAATTGAAGCAATAACACGCTTTTCTTCTAAGTGATCTCAGAAACTCATTTCCCCTCAAAAGAAGCCAACCGCCTCAAACCGGCCTTCGTCGTCGTTAAGGGAAAATTTCTAGACCGCCTCGCTAGGTATGAGAGGGTTAAAAACCAGTAATTCACAAACGAATTAAAATTGAAAGATCTAATTTCCACACAAAGGTAGAAATTCAATTTTATTTTGACACGAAACTTGAATATATGGTTAACAAAGTTTACAGCTTTATGCACCAGATGGTGGAGCAGTGCCTTACATAGAATAAAACCTAGTTGACGTAGTGGCTTACAGATGTTCAGTGTGCTGTCCTCCATTCATGAGCTCACTTGTTATATGAGGAATCACATTTTGCTCAGCGTCATACACCATTATTGGTAGTATGACAAAGCATGAGCAACATAAATTTTGTTTCAGTGTTAAGAAAAAGTCTGACAGCTCAGGTCCTCAATAGAGGTCATTTAATATTCCGACAAATATCTTATCCATGTGTAACGAACGCATCGATCTTGCAATTGCAGAATCATGTGGTAGTTTAAATTGGAATTTTTCAGCTCCTCAATAGAGGCCATTTAATATTCCGACAAATATCTTATCCATGTGTAACGAACGCATCGATCTTGCAATTGCAGAATCATCTGGTAGTTTAAATTAGAATTTTACTACCAATAAATTCTTGTTTCATGGACCAAAAATAAAAATATGCAGCTTCATTTCTATCCTTTCTTTGGGAACGAAATATTCGATCTTCCTTGATTTGTAAATTATTGATTTTGAAAGTAGCGCTGAACTTTTAAAGCATCCTGTTTAATTAATAGTAGTTAATGCGCCAATCTCTTAGAATTCGTGTTTCTTCCCAAGATAAGCGACTAGAAGACGATTGAATTCATTTTATGAAAACTGTAATGTTCATTCTCAAAAGCCAAAAGGAATCATTACAGAGGACTATCATATAAACTAACCAGTGAATTAAAAATAATTATGTCCGTGTCTCTCGTTGTGTAATTAATACAGGGCGATCCAAATTAAAGTGAAGGCACCCATAGTTTCAACCCCCATCACAAACAAATTTTGTACATAACCGTGTACCTCCTGAGTATACGGTTGGTATTTCATAAGAAAAATAGTTCATATTTTGTCAGATAAGGAGGCTGCTGTGTTTTTGTTAAGCTGCTGCTATAAGTTTGTTGCTTTTGAAAGTACCTGCAATAACTTTTCTTTTAAGTGAAAATGTTAAGTTATTAAAGTGAAATAACGTGGCAAGAAAAAAATTAAAGTATTAACGTGCAATAGCTTTTGAACTAACATGTGGGAATAAATTAAAAATAAACTACATATTCGCGTGCAATAATATTATTGCAATCACATGTTACATTATAATATCATTACATATATGGTTCGACGTGTCCTCCATCATCTTGCTCTAAAAATTGCATGTGATTCACGACAGACTATTATGTCTTTTAAGACAGTTAAGCTTGCAATATCACTTTGATAAACTAAGCTCTTTAAATAACCCTACAGACAAAAGTCACAGGGGGTTAGATCGGTTGAACGGGTTGACCAAGACGTTTGGAATGATCTGCTTATCACTCTGTCGTCCATAAAGCTTTGCCGTAGAAGGCTTTGAACAGATAATGCGACATGATCTTGTCCCCCGTCTTACATAAAGATGGTGGTGATGATGGTCTAGACAATTGATCTGCTGCAATAATGGAATTGAAGAATTTCGGATCATATCTGCATATCTAACACCATTTATAGTCCATGGCACAAGTCCCGAGGAAAATCCGCTTCAAAGAAATAAGGCCCAATTATGAATTAGGATGTGAAGCCATACCACATCGTAACTTTTGAACCATTCAGCGGAATTTGCCGGCATACGTGTGGATTTTCAGTGGCCCAAATTCGGCAATTACGCTCGTTTACAACCTCATTCAGATAGAGATGAGCCTCCTAACCTCTCACAGCTTGCCAGGGCCAAGAATTATCTACCGTCATCCGCATAAGGAACATTAAAGCTCCTTCTTTATCACTAGAGAGCAATTCGTGCAGATTGGATATCTCAGAGGGATAACATTTTCAAACATTACGCAGTACTCTCCAGTAAAGAATCTCCCAATCCCGAGATATTGCACGTGCATTATTGCTAGTATGTTCATTTGTTATTGCTTTTTCAACGACTGCAGTCGCAGTATCTTCAGCTCTGTGCATTCCCGTTGGTTTCTGGCTCTGTCCGGGTTTCAATGCAAAAGGCCCAGTCTCTTATAAATAAACGCAAAATCCTTAGCCGAAGGTTTGTAATAGTAATATAAATCGACGTTAACCTTTTAACAGTCGTAATGCGCTGACCCCGGCAGAAGCTTTATTTCTTTTGTAAAAGAATTTGATGAGTAATGCTCGATCTGAAAGAGTTAGAGTTGTAGTCACTAAAATCGCAATTTAATGAAAAAATGCTACATGCACTCTTTATATAGGTAGGATAATTTCATATATTTTCAATTTTATATAAATGAATAGCATCGCAGCACCATTTTCTCCCTATAGAGGGAAAATGAACTATTTTTCCCCTTCTAAAATCGAAACTGTAGACTCGGGAGTATATATGTTCAAAATTTGGTTAATTCAGGAATGTAGTTTTTGCGCAAAAGGTACATTAACAGCTATTGCATATAGCATGACACTGTGCCCTTAAAAAATTGATCTCACTTAAAGATTTTGCATATAAAAGTGATTCTATATTGCTATAATTTTTATATATTGACAATAAAATGTATTCATTAATGCAAAACACCTTGAAAATCTGTTTCATTAATTTATTACTTTAAATGCATTATAATTTATTTTAAAAATAAATATTTGAATTAAATTTTTTAATGTGGATCATAATTGCAGATGGTACATTTGATTTCAGTATGAATTTAATGCTCTTGCGACGAAACTGACATTATTTGACGCATATATTCTTTGAAAACAAAACTAACTGACATTTTTTACATGCAGGTACTTTCCTTATTGACACAAGACGACCAACAATATTGCTACGATATCTTCATGATATTCCGCGGCATTCAAAGTATAGAAATACATCGTGGAGATATAATAGGGTTCCTATATTTCTTACTAATTGATTTTCATACCTCATTTGTAAGTTCTGTTTTCATAACAAAATAATCAAATTTACATCAAATATCGATACAAAATGAATATTTCCATTCCATTGTTTCTTTTAAAAGAATTTTAAGGAACTAAAGTCAAAACGCATCCTAAAAAATGTGTTCTAAGAGTTATATGAGATTACTATATCACAGACATATCGACTTATTTACTTTTCTAGGTATATCCCTTTTTTCTGAAGTTTAAACTTTAGTAGAAAAAAAATCAATATTTTTTATGGACCATAAACACATAAAAAATTCTAAGAGGAAAACATAGTCATAAATTTTGCATGGGAACACTTTTTTTTCATCATTTGAAAAGGTACTCTGTTAGATTTAAAGTAAGTAATCATTGATCTAAATTTTGACAGCTCGCTAGGTTCTCTAAGCGTTTATTAATTTTTCAGTATGATTGATCGGCAAATGTGACTTCCATCTCATCCATATTTCTTCCTTATGAAATTTGTCCGACATTTATAACGTTTAATAAAAATGGACGAAAGGTATATATATATATATACATCAGATCACTCGTATATGAATGAAAATTTCATAAAGGCTAGGAAATATATTTTAAATTTCAATACTTAATATTTTTCTTAGTTTTACGATTCTACAGTGTTATTTGTAATCTGAAAATTGATGAATGTTTTGCCTTAGGCAGAAAATTACTAATAAGATAATGAATTTTACTTAACTAAAGAATTCATAAACAAAAAAAAATCAAAGAATAAATAAAAAAATGCGCTTTTGATACATTGAGTAAGTTGTCAGACCAAGTCAAAGTTTCTGTAATAAATCTATAGACGGACAGAACCGTGGATGAAACTTCCTATGGATAAAATTTCTTCTTCACTTTAAGGAGAAAACCGTTGCTAATCGACTTTTATATCAAGTTAATTAAAAATAATTCTTCAAAATAAAAGTAGTTACTAGTTTGACTGTTGTTATGCTTCCAAAGCATGAATGGCACAAGTCCAAGCCGGATCCTCTATTCGACAACGTATCGCAAGCTGGTCATCATCAGGCCATATCGATGTTCAAGCTCTGGAATCAATGGAAAAACTCTAAAAGTTGGTAAAAAAAAACTCCAAAAGTTGCAACTGTCGTGATGCTGATAAAAACCCTAACTCGAGCGATGAATTGGTTAATGGAACTCGGATAAATGTACATAAAAGAGATTCGAAGTCATTAGCTGATCTATGCTCCTCTAATGGGTAAACAAGCAGAACCTAAGAAAAATTTCCCGAAAATGAAGTTGTCATCTTTTCAAACCGAGTTTTCTTTTATATTTTCTTAGGGAAACTTTCCACCAAGACTAGGCTGTGCGATTACTATCAACTAATCCCAGGGACAAACTTCAATAATGTTGGAGCGTGCTTGTTCATGGAATGTTTGATGTAGAATGTTACGGAGTAAGAATGTCAAAGAGATTCGAAGTCATTGCCTGATCTATGCTAACAAGCAGAACCTAAGACAATTATCCTGAAAATCAAGCAATCATCTGAAACTGTGTTACCCTTTATATTTTCAAGGAAGTAGTTTCCACCTCGACTGGGCTGTGCGATTACTCCCTGTTAGCAAAAAATGCTCTTCGATATCCATACGATATCTTTACGTAATCGTAACTACATCATGGTGATTCCGTAAAATATCCTTTGCCAATAGGGCTGTCAATTAATCCCGGATACAAACTTTCGACAATGTTGGAATTCACCATGAGGGCCTTGTGTTTGATCATTGAATGTTATATGTAGCATGTTAGGGAGTCAGCAAGAAGCAGAACTTAAAAGTCTAAATATAACCTGAATAATAATTCACTTCACAGAGAGAGAGAACACTAAAATGGAAGTTGGCATACCGAAAATTGTAGTTTATCCCGCAGTTCTTGAAGATTAAAATGCTTAGTTTTTAATACTTGCAACCGTTTTTAAGTTCGCACTGCGGACATAGGTCAATGTAGTTATTTAATAATATGTATCACATTTTTTAATTAAAGGCAGAACTCAATTCAAAATTGCATTAATTAAAATAATTAATGTAAACAATATTTTGCTTGGATGAAAAATAACTTATATATAAATAAGAGTGTTATTTAAAATATTTATGATACTTTCTTGAATGTGAATGGGCAGGTAAATAAATGCACTAGTCAAAATGTATGGAATATTTTCTTTAAATGTGAAAAATAACGAGGAGTTAATAAATACATTAATTAAAAATGTCTGTATTATTTTAATGTAATAAAACAGACTTCATAATTGGATGTGAAAGTGTTATGATAATTCGTATCGAGTGTATGGAGAACTTAGAAAGAGTTGATGATAATTTTTTTGGTTAAAAATCTCTTACATTTATTTTATATTATTAACCTCTCACAATTCAATAAGAAGTATTATAAAGATGTTTAATTTACTTCTTATCGATTTGTGAATGTTAATATTAGAAAATAAACGTAACAGATTTTTTACCGAAACATTTATTATCAGCACTTTCTAAGTTCTCTATGCATTGTTGTTAACAATCCATAAAATCTAGATATTACAAATAAACTGTTGCCACTTAACCCTTTACGGCGGAAGGCGTTAAATTGTTTGAAATATGATGAGAAAACATCATGAATCGGTTTAGTTTATTGTCTAGACATAGAATCTACAAAAAAATTAACTTACTTCATTCCGACAGAGCTTTGGGGACACCTCCCTCAAATGAGGTTCCCTTTATGTACAGCCACCTTCATACGCTCAAAAAATATTGTTGAATCTTGCAGAAAATTATAAATTAAAACTTCAAGAATATTGGCTGAACATTTTCGAGTGATTTTCTAAAATTGTAAACGTCCAAAACTCCAAAAATTTCCTATCTTAAAATTGAGGAATTTTCGCATTTTTTATTCTCTAATGTTTCCTGATTCGGAAGCGAAATTTCATTGGACTGCCATCTACATTCTAAGAGGAGGGCTATTAGCTGCATTTTCGTGCAATTTCCCGGGTTTTAAAGTGGATTGGGATTTTTTTTAGAAAATTTTAAAGTTCGTTTCCTTTTTTGTGCCCGCCCCGCAGGATAATACAATATTAAAAATATTTTAGTAGTTATGATTCCTTATGTGTTATAATTTGTATAGTGATATAGCATGTGCTTGGATAAAAGGCTGACAGCTGTGCTCCAGATCTACAATTTAGGTGAAATGAGCTTATGCCAAATATTATTCGCGTCACTCGTTGTGTTTCGAATTTTAAGGTACTTAAATAGATTTTTTTTATTGCAATAGGCCGCGGTGGCCGGTGGGTTCCAGGTTCGCGACCCAATTCCACTGAAGATCTGCTGCGTATGTGGCACGCTAAATCATACTTAGGGCGCCAAACGCCCTCCCACTGGTGTGGTAGGGAAGTTTGTACGCCTGGTGTCAGCTCAGGTATCGTTCACTTCATATAACCGCGGCTCGAAATTACTAGGTCCGTCCCAAAATAGTCCTCGTGTTACTTCAAATGGGACGTTAATATAACTAAACTAAACTTAACGATTATAATGCTTTCTTTATGTTTACTACTTCAAACAGCTTTCAAAATCATTTACTTTGTTGTCTTATGTTAGAGTTTTAAAATCGCTAACAGTAATATTACTGGCTACTAAAAATACATTTTATATCAAGATATTAACCCTTGCCTTGTAGTAAAACATTGCGCCAATCAATAAAACTTGAGTATGTTGCTAAATGAGTAAATTACCTAAAAGTTATATGGCTCCCAAAAGGTTTAATGTTTTAGTACTTGACATTAACCCAATCGAATATTTATTTCTTAATTTGGAAATTCGATTCAAATTGCATTACACCGTCAGAGTGCAATATAAAGGAGCTGGTGCTAATCTTTTAGTCTGTTTACCAATTATCTGTTTATCTCAGTGACCAATTATCTACTTATCTAATCGATACCACACCGGATGGCTTTAGCGAGTGAAGGAATTTCAGTTGCTCCTGAGGTAGATGGTAATAATGCAGAGCTAACTGGTATATACCAAGAAATATTTTGATACTAAAATGTCTAAGAAGATACTCTAGTCATTTTGTGAAGCTAAATATAAGTTGTCTTCAAGTATTTATTTATTCATTTAATGAATGATAAATATTTGTTATAAATAATTTATTAAATTAATAAATATTTGTTATAAATCATTTAATGAATTAATAAATGCTTGCTGTAAATAGCGTTTAATAATATTTTGAATGATCCTTTTGTCCTTGAAATTAGTTCTCGAATGGGCAATCGTTTGCTGATTGATTCCCTTTGCCATTTCGTTTCATTTAACAGAATAGAATAGCGACAAAATATTATAAAATTCAATATTTACAAAGTATATTAATAGTAAAAATAAGAAAATTAATTCGAAAAATACAGAAACTGTAAACAGAATTCTATTAATTGAAAAATATGGAATTGATGCAACTCATGCGCACATAATGCATGTCAGTTGCACCCCATCAATTTAGTTTCAGAATCTTAGAAACCAGATAGTTTCACATCTTAAAAGGGAAGAAAGGACTCGATGTCTCAAAACAGCGTAAGGGATCTTGCAATTAGATGTTAGAAGACGTACACTGTTGTGTGTATCATACGACTATTATGTCACACAAATTCACTAATGTGAAACTTACATGTGCAATTATATTTTACCTCTGTAATATTTTTTTCTTTTAACAAGTTCGTAGGACACTATTTGAAAATTGCGTGATGCCATAATTGTTCACAACTTTTTACAGGAAAGACCGTTGTACCTAGGCTACCAGATTTGGCACGTAGGTCCTTCTTCGATAGTAGGTGCTCAGCAATAATGGGTTTGTAAAAATTTTAAAAAATATTTGAAATTAATCGAAATTTTGATTTTTTTCAATAACTTTGAAGCATATTATTGCACAAAAGCCTTGTTTACATCACTTTAAAATTTAAAAAAAATAGTTTTTCAATGATGCCAATCGTTATGCACTGAATGCGACGTGTAATGCAGTCATGCCTAATACATTATCATGCGACCATATTTTGGATTAGAGGTTCTAATATCTTTCCGTTTACTTTTGAAATGATAGAAGAAATATTTACTAAAATCGTATTAGTTGAAGTATAAAGACGGTCAGGCGTTTATTCTAATAAAATCTCTTTACAGAAAAAGCTTTATTATAAATGTGTCTGATTTTTAAATTATACACAAATTTTATGTTCATGTTTTCCTAAAATAATATAATAATAGCCAATACAAATATGGCAAGATTAATTTGTTTATTGTTTTTTAAGTTCAATGACACAAGAACCAAATATGAATAAGCTGCGTCGATTAATTTGATTGAACAAAAAATGTTTATAAGAAAAAAGTTTAATATATTGTAAAGTAATTTTAGCTGAAAATATAAATATTTTTGAAATGCAATTGCATTATTTATTTAAAGATGAATAACAATCATGATTATTTATACTAGAATTTGAATTTTAAATGACGCTTACATACATAACATTTTTAAAAACTGCAATAACCTCATTTTCATACTTCGTACTTGCCGAGAATAAAATTTGATAATAATGTCAAAATAGATTTTTAAAAAATCGTTTACATTTTCATAACAAAAAATATATTATTCGTTTTAGATACTTTACAATATGTACTAATATTTCATGAGCATTTTTTACATTTACCTATGAAAGAAGATTAGTATGCATTGTAATTTATAAATTCTGTATCCAACATTTTGCTAAATATCGAAATCCAGTGTTGGTCATAAATTTAAGTGATAATTAGTTCTTTTATATCTAGTGAATATCATTTAAGAACAGGGACTTTGAGAAAATAATAACAAAGGAAGAAAGAGGTGCTTCAATAGATAATCAAATGTATTTAGTTTTCAAGTTCGTTTTCATTTTTCCTACTGGAAAAGAACTTGAAATAAAGTTATAATGACATAACAAAGTCATAAGTTCGATGAGTAATGACTATCGAGGGAGTATTTCTCAACTATTTTATCGATTCAGCTCGGTTGCCTTTCAATACAGGAAATTCATCTAGATATAGATATATCTAAGAGGGGAAAAATAACTAGATGGGATAAGGTTTTAGTATTATATTTGATTTAATGTTTTTCTGATGAGAAATATATAGCAAAGAGTTGTGGGGTTAAAATGACAAATGTTACTATTGGTATTGCTTTTATTATTTCATTTTGATTCTGTTTCTAATGAAATCGCTTAGTAATTGAACAAATTTAGAGATGTACCTTTATAATGGGGAATTGTACTTCATGCTTTTTGTCATACTGAGATTCCAGTTAGGGAATTTTTTGCATTTTACAATAAAAATATTTACTTAAAAAATAGAATATGTTTTATATCGGAATGAAGTGAATAAAACCGTAAAGTAATGCATCTTTTCCCATACATGCACTATTATCGTTATAACACATCTACTATTTCCTAGGCTCCACTTTCGCCATTTTTAATTTTTTTGTAACTCAGTAGGGTGTAAAACGTTGAAATTCATCAAAATTTCGTTGTGTAATGGTTTGCCTATTGCAATGTATTTTGATTGATTGATTAGAGGGAGTTTGGGGATTTTTAGCTGTAAAGGGTATCATCCCCGTATTCACAAAAAGTTGCATTTTTATATGTATTTCGTAAATGAGAAAAAAATTATCTTAAAAGATAAAAGTGCGTATTGTGGTGTAGTATTTTTGTTCAATTTTTAAAGCAAAAGGAAAAACCACACATATGTGTATGAATAAATTAGTTACATAAAAACACCCTATTCGGGGGGATGTACAAAGAAACGTTACTTGGAGGAGAAGCCTCGTTGCGAAAGATGAGGTTTAATTGAGTTTCTTTTCTCGGTAGATTTACATACTGTTTCGGAGCAAAGTTTATTTTCAACAGACTTTGTAAATCTATGCCATTGACAGATGATGAGGGCGTCACCTGAGCCAGGAACCCTACTCTCCAAACCCTCACGCCACACCAGTAGCATGACGTTTTTCCGTGTATCAACTCCTCAAACCGATTTCAAGGTAGATCTTTGCCGATATTTGATCCCGGACCTGCGACATTCTCATCTCGTGGCCGAAACTCTGCAACCAGACTGCTAGGAGAACCGACGCTCAAGAACTGATAACCCCCAAAAGCCGTCGAGTACGTTAATATATTGGCGTGGATCAAAGTTGGTGTGATTTTGAGAGTGTGGTACCAGTCCCCTCTATATCCAGATTCAGAACAATTTCTCAAAACTTCTACCCAAGATGAACTCATCTCCCTTAATTGTGCCTATTCCCTTCCACTAATACAGAACAGAAATCAACCCAATCAATATATGTTTTAAATAATTTCTTCTCCCAGGTTGTATAAAAAGTATCCAAGTATTTTATACTACCGTATACATAATTTATTACTGTTTCATCCCATCTTAAACATCTGTAATGTTGCTATGTCATTTTATGCTTAGTGAGTTTTGTTTATATATTTCTATCGGAAGAATTTGTTTATATTTTATATATATAAAACATATCAGGAAACTTCGTATCCGGTGTGTATTGTGATGTTGCCTTTACTTTTTAATTTATATATATATATATATTATTTGTAATAAATCTTTCTGCGTATTCCCATTCAACTGACAAGGAACTTGCACGGTTCCGAGTTCGGGTTCATACTTCGGCGAAAAGAGCAGAAAAAGTATGGTACCAGTTTACGTGTCGACCACATCATCTGACCATGGTTTAAAATGTTTATAGATACGTCCTTGATTGTCCTCGTGTCATAAAAAAAGTATACGTTAATTTTCTAAATTAACGTCAGAAAAGATTGTCCTTGGGGTGTGAATTAATCACTCAATGATTAATAATCTATTCCCACACCTCTTGAATTAAGAAAAACATATGCTTTCCCTTTTAAATGCATTTATTCTTTAAAGAAACCATTTTTCGTTCTGTCTTGTGAGACAATGATATTATTACTGGCAAATCGTAATAAATAATGTGTTTCTTTTTCTTTCCAGGTTTTTGTTATAAAGATAAATGTCAATTGTCCCTTTACAGAACATTTTTTGTAACATCTCTCCATTTTAATTCTTTGAAAGTACCTTTTACTTTATTTCAAGTCTTTTGTACTCATTTATGTATTTCTGATTAATTCTTTTCAGTGAGTTAATTGCCACTATCTTTATTTGGGTTTCTTAAAATTGTGCTTGACGTAGCATGACCCAAACTTGAGTATTTAACAATGAACTCATAAAAAAAGTAATTTAAACCGTAGGGAATAAAAGATAAAGACGCATTGTGAGATGTTAAATTGGTACTGACTCTGTTGTCTATGATATCTCAGTGGAAATGAAGTTTAATGGATATAGTTGGGCTCTGGATATCATTCTGGAATATAGCCCTCGTGAATATCTGTCGTAAGAATTTATTTTCTTATAAACTAATGTACAGGGTTGTTATAATTAAAGCCCACGTTTTGGTAGACGGATGTCGATAAAACTTGGTATACACGTTATATGGACCATGGGAGAAAAAAAATCTGCATCAAAAAATAATAGTTCAAATTTCGACCGATAGATGGCGGTTTTCATGTACGGGAAAGGACATATTTTATATAAAATAATGATTTCATGTTTAGTTATTTAATATGTTTAGGGTTCCCCAAATACAAAATTTAATTAGTAGTGATCTTCATTGGTAGGTTAAAAATATTTCATTTTCATACTTTTAAAATCCTTTGTGAAAACATTTGAATACAAAATAAAATTTTCGACTCTGTTAATAATTTGATTTTTGAACTCTGTCATTAGTAGTGGTTTAATATATAAGAGTTACTCACTTAATTTCAAAGAAAGTAAGAATTCATACGCATTGTTATTGAGAAATTAAGTCGGAAGAGATTTTAATTTCAGAATTCCCCTCGTGGGTGTTTGAAAAGAGGAAGGTTCAAAAATAAAGGAAGATGAGGCGACAAAGTAATCATTTTGTCTCAAAAAGTCGAACTTTTGTTTTTGTATGGTCTGGAGCCGGAAAATAAATACTCTGTGGATTTCAAGAATAAAGACTTAAAACAAAAGCAGCCGCCTACGACACGTCTTTATCGAAAGCGGCGAAAAATAGGTTCTTTTCTTTTGTTTAGAGACCTTTTATCCCTTTCATTAAAGGTCCGAATGATTTTCTGTTTGAGGAATCGTTCTTTTTGATAAAATTTTATTGTATCGTCTTATTTTATAGTTATCCTAAGAATGTACATATTATCACAATTACTCTGTGTCTTTTTTGAAGAAATTCATGTCATCAAAAATATCGGACATTTTCCTTATCCCCTCCACTTCCAGGAAAAGTGAAAGTCTGTCCCTAATAGTAGCCTCCTTTCTTTACCTGATGACTGGGGGGGGGGGGGGGGGGGGGGGGGGGGGACACTACGTGAAATAGAGATACCGCCAAATTGGCCATAGGCACTTTGCTCCCGAATTCGTAACACATATGATTGTTAGTTATATCCGTTTTTTTAAAAATCACAAATGATTATTTTACTCATTTCCTGACATCATCGTGTAAAATTTATTGTTGTAAAAAATGGTTGATCCCAAAATTTGCTTCGGTCAAAGGAAAGAAACAATAAACTAGCTGGTCTGGTTTAAGTGTTGGGAAGACATTGTTGTTCTACGTTCCGAAAGTGTAGAAGTATGCGGTTCTCGTGTCTTCTCTCTATGATCACTTTTTTTGAAACGATATTCTCAGTTTTTTCTTGTAAGCCTTCCCACAAAGGTCAGTGATTCATTTTAGAAGGCTAAAATTAAAATTAATGGGTATTAACAACATTAATTACGAGATTATTTACCTCTGCCTGTCACCCCCTTTGCACCCGAACTCGTCGGTGTGAATATTGAGCCGTCGGTTAGGATATTGTACCTCATAATATCCTAACTAATTTAAATTTGAATCTTTCTAGATAACCGGTTTATTAGATTCTCCGAAGGTCTCAGCAAATGGAAGGATATCCATTCAGAATATACTGAGTAATTATGATGCATACTGAGCGCAGTACCTTTAATATACTACACCGAGTAGTTAACATATTCAACACACTATAAATATCAATTTTGTTTTTTTGACTTATCTACAGCTTATATTCTATTGAACAAAAAGATGCTTTTATTTACGTTGAAGAACGTCATATTTATTGGCGCAAACACAAACAGTAAAACGCTCAAATTAATCCCGGTGTTTCTCTTTTTGTTAAAGTCATCAATTCTCAAGAAATGTTCTTCTTGTTAATTTATGCAGGGTGATGTATGCAACACATTTATATTAATTAAGGTAGCACAAAAGATTTTGCATACTTAATGCTGTCTCATAATACTTCGAAAGCATAGGAAAGGAAAAAGGCCATAAAGTACACCTGTGAGTACGAAATGGAGGGTTCAGATTTAAAGTGAACCAAGTCCATGTTTTGCCCATTTTGCACTAGCACTGCTATGGCAGTGTAGAAACATTATATTTTCTGTGAAATAATGATTCGTTCATGAGCTATATTCACCCAGACTCCTAATTGGAGTGTTCAGGGTCAAAGTGGATCAAGACCATGTTTTGCCTATTTTGACAAGAAATGTTAAATTGTAGAAATGTTATATTTTCAGTGTAGCAGTGATTTAAGTCCATTGTTCAATTCGTATACACTAGACAGCAAGAACAATTAGAAGTCCACTAATTAAATTGGATATTAGTGGACTTCTGATTAACTTTTAAATACAGCTAATTAACTTTGACATCTGTATCTCAGAAATGAATCTCATTGACTTGGTTCACTTTAATTCTGACCCCTCGAAATAATAATCGCTAGTTAAAGCTTCTGTATTAGAAAATACTGATTTCTTCAAGTTTAGTGTAGAAAGATAAGAGTTAATGAAAATCAAAGTCTTCATACGATGAACACAATTGGCTTAAGTAAATGTAATAAATGAAGAGTGGGGGAAAAGTACAATTCACATCTGACCAAAATCTTTTCACTGTGCCATCTGTGACAGAAGATTACTATTTGGTGAATTTTCATTTAAAGCAAAATAGCAAATATCGACATTTCCAGCGGTAATTGTGTAGTTTATCATGAGAACTACAAATTATATTTCTCAAGCTAATCAAAAACTGATTAAGTGTCATGGTCTTGTTGAAAAAAACTAGTTGATTAAGAAATTCTTTCGATACAAATAGACGCACTTGATTCGCTACATTATCAGCTTGTGGCATGGAAGCGCTTCTATGATAGCATCGAGGAAACTAGAGTATTTTTCATTTAATTTTAAACCGTCTTCTGTAATAATCTTTTGAAGGTTTCTCATTAAATAGGATGGATTTAGTATTTTATTCTATTGCTGCTTTGGGATCCTTTTATCAATAAGTTGGATGAAGGAGCAATATTGCTAGGATATAATTTCTTTCTTTTCTCCGCTGTCAAACTTCAATGCCTCTATATACACACAAATTGTACTTCAAAATCGCTCTTATTGATTATGTCTTCTTAAAATCATTAAATTATATCCACTTATATTACTGATCAGTGACCTTCACAAGCTATATCCGTCCAGACTCATAATTATAGTTTTAAAAAAATTCTGGAAAGTCGGTTGCAAAAATTTCTGGCGCTTTATTTCAACAGATGCATCGTATTAGCGTTTTTCCTTACGTGTCGTGAAGGTACAGTACCGGTTTACACTTTTCCTCTACATTCAGGCTGTCACAACTGTTTTACTGTTAAACAGTTTGTATTTCACCCCTTTTGTGGAATTAAAGCTTTTCATGTTTGTAAAGATGGAATTTTCTAATCGATTTTTCTCTCACTCCTGATGCGCTAGAGTTTTCAAACTTTGTGCATTTGTGTGTTCACGGTGACACTACACTATTTTGTATTTTCAGAACTTAATTATCAGGTAACTGATTAACTTATCTAAACTTTGGTTCCATGCAGGTGGAGCTAACTGATTGTGATTTTTAGAAATAAACACAAAAAAATATGATTCCAAAATATTTATAATAAAAATTATACGTTAAAGACTTAATTAAAATCTACTTTTTAGTGTACTAATAAAAGTGGGTTTAAAAACCGTTTTTATTAAATTTATTATTTTGATACACCGGTAGATAGTTTTGCTTTCCTGACTTATTATATCACCATAAGTCTAGTGCATGAATTTATTGTCACATCGGACAAGAATAACAAATCTAAGGGCGATCGAATCTGAAGAGATATCGATATGAAAATGACTTAAAATTAAGGTGACCAACTTTTAATCTCCGATAAAAGGAGGGCGAATAAATTGAAGCTAAAAATATTATTAATAAAAGAAGCATTTAATTCATTGCAGCAATAATACATGATACACTATAATATGATAAATGTATAATAACATTTGTAACATCATTTATTGCACACTTTTCGAGGAAGAATAGAACTTACAAAAGAAGGACTGTCCTCCCTAAATTTGGACGGTTGATGGTCACCTTATTAAAATTAATTCAGACGTTTTCCTGTGTCTTTGGCATAGAGTGCTATTTGACATTTCGCCTATCCGGTTACCTAAAAATTAATGTACCGTTACCAAATGTACCGTTTTCATCACCATTTTGTTTCATGATTCGTAGAACTCTCAACTGATGAACTCATTAACTTTTCAACTGATAAACTCATTCATGTGTCAAGCGGCATAACTATAGGTGACAGTTTAGCAAATTTTCAATGCCAACAGATTTATGGGCCCCGACTCGAGATGTTACAAGTGCATAAGCACATAGGCACTGCTACTGTCTCATTCAAAAAAAGTGATTCTTTGTTTCGATTAACTGTTAGACGGAGAATAGAAAAATCTTGAACAATTAGAGAACTTGCGGATCTACTAATTATAAAAAACACTATGTGTGCAAAAAATCTTTAAGGTATCTAACCACGTGCGGGAACGAATTTTTGAAAAAAGTTCTTTAATGTGCAATATCAGTTCATTTCTGATTTAATATGATTCAAAACAATCATTAATACCAGTCAGAAAATTTTATGTTACTGGAGATTCTGTAAAATAGGATAATTTAGGTAAAAAATGGGTAAAACTAGAGCAAAAAGCAAAACACTCTAGCAGAAATTCTAATCCATATATTAAAATTATTTCTCTACACAGCACATTTACAGCTATGGTGAAGGCAATGAACTAGGATCTAAGAAATACTTGCATTTACAGGAAAGTTATGGCCAGTCGAGTATTCTCTTATTTAAAATTTCACAAAATGTATAGGTATAATCAACATTAGGCAGCTCTAAATCAAAAACTATTGATCTCAAAACTATATGTCTAGTTCATTGCCTTTACTACACTTAAGACAACATATATACAAAATTTCAAGGAAATATATAGATAATGTTTTGAGATATCGTGTTTTGCGTAAGTGACTTTTGACGAAATATAAGTTTTCCAAAAAACGCGTTTAAAGTTTTCATTTGCTTTTCATTAAAAATATATTTATTTAACTTCTTTTGAAATTTGTCACATTTGTAGGATATATCTTCTTTATTCAGAATCTTATCACATTTTTTCATTCTGAGAGCCCGTAATTTTTTTCTAGCGTTTTTTGTTCCTGCCAAAGACCGTCTCTTAGAAGTGACGATTCTATGGTTATTGAGGTTAAGATATTATTTCAATGAATATATTGGATAGGAACTATTCCCAGTTCATGAAATACTCTTTTAAGACCATAAAATCAATCTTCAAACAAGAATTCAGCTATCGAAGTCCCAAAACGTGAATTTTGTAACTCCACAAATGTGCATTTTGGCAAAAATGTCCATAGTAGCTTGTCGAAACTCAAAATCTAATTCATATTGACATGGCTTGTAGATAGAGTATATAATTAATTGAATAAATAAAAAGCAATTTAATATATACTTCAGAGTGCTGTGTATTTGGTTAACGAGGGAAAACAGTCAACTTCCGGTTTCGTTTTCAGCCATCGTGTTTTATAAAAAATTATATATCTCCGTTTCTATTCATCGTAAAAATAAAATAAACCCAGATTTATATAGAAGGTTAAATAAATGGGCTTCAAAGTAAAACCATAAAAATTGTGAATTTCGACCCCAAATCGTCTTTTAGACGCAGTCGGATAGCGTGCACTGCCTTGATGTTATTTTTAATCACTCCTGTTATCATCGCTAGAGCTGAGTGATCATTTCCAAAACTGAAATTAGCCCTTAAAGGCCCTCTGTTGCCGTTAAGCAACATACCCAATTTTGTCTTTTAAAATCTTGAAAATAAGACTGCCTGTTGTTGCCAATAGGATACATATTGAAAATTTTATTAAATCAATTTACAACATATGGATGGCAGCCTGAGTGCGTATAAAAATGAAAATAAATTGATTTTTTTCACTCGAGGCTGCATCCTTTTTGCTTTATTTGCACGCTTGAGAATACCAGATTTTATACTAAAGACTTTTTTTATTAATTTGCCTAAATCAGCGGTTCTCAAACTTTTTCAGTCACGGAGCACCTTTGAAATTGGAAATTCAACGCGGAGCACTAAAATTTATCTCGCAGCTACACTGTAAAAAAATTAGGGTAACGCAACACTAAAAATGGTGGCAACTACTTTACACGAAAAGTGGTGAAGTAAAACACCAACAATTATTCTTGGTGTAGTGAAACACCAAAGATAATTCTTGGTGTAATCAAACACCAAGGATAATTCTTGATGTAATCAAGCACCAGGAATGTTTCTTTACACTATTTTTGGTGTAAAGTAGTTGTCACCATTTTTGGAGTTCAGTAACACTAAATCTAAAAAAAATCAATCCGTAAGATTCAGTAGCTCCGACAAGTTCTAAACTGAAATCAACAAAAAATTATTTAAAATAATCCAAATAAAACTTTGAACCTCAAGAGTGAAAATAAATATTCTCGCACAAGAACACACTTTTCCATTGTAACTCAAAGACTGTGCCAATTATATTAAAACAGTAAACAAATAAGAATAAAATAAAATCAGCTGTCTTATTATCGTCTGCTTGTTTCAGGTGGGGGAAAATATGCAAAATATTTACATCCATAACAACAAAATATCGAATATTAATGACTGAAATATCAATATAGGCTAAAATTTTCCAGTGCTTTCAAATATATACAATTTTTAACTGTATCTTTAATGAGTAAAAAAAATAGAAATTTGAACTTCAATAAAATGTTTGAAAAAAACATGAGAGAAAAAGGGTTTCAACAAAAATGTCCTGAAATAATGCATGCCAAGAATTGTGCCAAATTAATATTTCTTCTGTTTTCACATTCGTGCATTTCTTAGGTTTTTCTTTTTTGTAATGTAAATTTAATAAATTCGATTTTTCTGATTTAATTCTTCAAGATTATTGAGTCTCTTGTTATTAGAATTGATATTAATTTGCTTTTCCCACTTGAAACAAAATTTTAAAAAGTCATTGGTAAGAACTTTTTAGTTCTGTTGGAGAATTTCATATTATACTGAGCAATTCCACAGAAATACAGATTTTGCTTTGCTTAATAACATTTTATTTAAAACAGGCATTGATGCAAATAAAATATTGTTCTAGAAGTTAAAATGTCAAGGATTATATTGGTAAACCAGGCTGTTATTTCTTCACCAATTAAAAGCGAATGAACTTTTGCTTTTTCTGAATGTATTTCATCAGAAGCTCAGAATATTGTTACATTATTGCATTTCGAAACGAAATTTTTGAGATGCAATTTAGAATAACAACAAATAATTAAGGATGCATACACTGATTCAAAAAATAAAATTGTTTCGTAATTCAAACTTACGGAGAATATTAATGAGGACGAATTCGAACTAGGCTTAGTAAAGAAAATTTCCGAAGCATAGCATGTGTAATATACCAATTAAATGTAATAAAATTCTTAAATACAAATGGCATATATATAAATAAAGTTATATTTTTCTTATGAAAACTTATCTTAATTACGCGACAAAAAACATGCATACCTCTTATAACAATCAAAGGAACAGCAAAGCAAATCCGGCTGTTTATAAATAATCTACCGTTGCCATCGGAGAGTTTCCAAACGTACGCCAAAGTTGGTGTTTTCACAGGTAAAAATAATTCACGAATGGTGTCGAGTGCGTGTGAGCATGGTGTAAGGATTCTCCAGTATTGGTGTTTGATGCAAACTACACCACTTAAAATGTATATGAACACTTGATTTGGTGTTAACTTGAAATGAAGTGTTTGTTCACACTGTTTTTAAGGCTTCTCAACACCAAATTTGGAGTGACCTTACTCCACAGTTTTTATAGTGTATATACTGCATTTAGTAAATAGAACGAGAAGATAGCATTGACGATACAAAGTAGTTTCGTCATTTAAGCTTGCAGGACATTAGATCTTACCATTTAATTTTTTTTCTGCACTTATTTCCCATTGCAGACAGAAAATACACACATGAAAAAAAATGGAAATAAATTCATGGCAAATATTGCAGATCCACAATTTGTTATTTTATTAATTTTTTTTATTACATTTCTTACAAATTTTTACTTGGTTTCGTGAGACAGAAATTTAATGAGAAGGATGAGGCTGTTTTGATTTGCACAATGAAATTATAGACTGAATTTCGGTTAGTTGCAACTGAATATCTTGCTCTTCGTTGAGACGTGATCTGTATTTTGTTTTAGTAGCGGTGTATGCGGAAAATCTTGTTTCGACTAAATAAGTGGTTGCGAAGGGTGTTGGAAAATTAATTATATTCTAATTAAAAAGTGTAAGTGAAACAATTTCACTTACCTCATTTCTCGGTAGAATGCGAAGTGCATCTGCATAGCAGATTCAAGTCATCTAAATAAAAGGCATATTATTTAATCCATTTTTGACCACAGAGTGGGAATCAGAGCACTGCCTTTTAAGAGATAATGAAATTTATTAAGCGAAGCACATCACGGCACATACACACGAAAGGAACAGAAAAACAGAATACAATTCAGAGTTACAAGGAAGTTCAAGTAGAGATATGAGTTCAGAGTTCAGATCGGAGTTTAAGCGATGCCATCTGTTGGCGTACAGAAGAGTTGTTATAGTTTCTTATTCTGAAAAAACACATATATGCAACACCCCTACTTGTTTTGTGAATAAGAAACAGTTTTTAATTGCAAGTTTGTTCGATGATGTTCAAACGCATGACGTGGTAGTGGTTTCGTCAGGATATCGGCCGTCATCTCCTTGCTTTGGCAGTATTCTAACTCAATCATACCAGTCTCTCTGAGGTGTCGTATGTGATGAAATTTCACATCTATATGTTTCGTTCTTGAATGATGCTTGTCAGATTGTGACAGCTTAATGCAAGACTGATTGTCTTCATAAATTGTAACTGGTAGAGGCTGTGGTAAGTCCAGGGCTTTTGTTAGGTTTATCAACCATACGATCACTTGTGCAGTATTGGCTGCTGAAACATATTCAGCTTCGGTTGATGAGAGTGCAACACAGTTTTGCCGTTTTGACATCCATTGAATTGTGCAATTTCCAAGTTTGAATACACTCCCGCTGGTTGATTTTCTGTCTGATTTATCATTTGCCCAATCTGCATCGCAGAAAGCAGTCAAGATTGGTTCTTTATCCATGTTGATAATCAATTTCAATTCAGCTGTTGTTTTCAGATATCTTATTATCCGTTTCACAGCATTCCAGTCTCTCTCTGTGGGTTTTTCATTTCTTCTGCTTAGGATGTTGACAGCTACTGCAATATCAGGTCTTGATACTGTTGCTATATACAGTAAAGCCCCTACTGCTTTTCTATACTGGGTATTGTTTGGTAGTAGATCATCTTCTCCTTCTTGTTTCAAATAATTTGGGTCCATGGGAATGTTAGTTGGTTTTGCTTCTTTCAGGTTAAATTTTTCAACAATTTCTTCAATTTTGTTCTTCTGGTTCAAAGCGAAATTTCCTTCTTTAGTTCTTTCAATATTTATTCCTAAGTAGTAATTTACTTCACCAAGATTTTTCAATTCGTATTCTTCTTCCAGTTCTTTTATAATTTTTCTTATATCTTCTTCTTTTCCAGCAATGAGCAAATCATCTACGTATACAATAATGTACATTGGATTTCCGTTGTTTGCGAATTTAAATAAACATGGATCCGCTTTACTCTGTTCAAAACCGTATTTAATAAGCGATTCTCCAATTTTAAGATGCCAAGCTCTTGCGGCTTGTTTTAAACCATAGATGGCCTTATTTAGTTTACAAACCTTCTGTTCTTGACCTGCTTCAATGTCGCCTTCTGGTTGAGACATGTAGACTTCATCTTCTAAATTTCCATGTAAGAAAGCAGTTTTAATATCGACGTGCGTAACGTTTAAATTTTTGTACGCAGCTGCAGCTAAGAAAGTTCTTATAGTAGTATATGTGACTACTGGTGCGAAGGTTTCGTCATAGTCAGTTCCGAATTTTTGAGAGAATCCTTGTGCGACTAGCCTGGCTTTATATCTTTCGATATTGCCTTTTGAGTCATATTTGGCTTTGAATGTCCATCTACAACCGATGACCTTTTTTCCTGATGGTGGTGTTACTAATTTCCAGGTTTCATTCTTTTGAAGAGATTTCATTTCTTCTTTTGTCGATTCGATCCATTTTTGTTTTTCATAAGGATTTTCCATCTTTAAGACATCATTCCAGCTTTTTGGTTCTTTAATTCGTTCAGGATTTGCAAAAAAGGCGAATCTCTCAGGAGGTATACCTTTTGTTTTTCTTTCTGATCTTCTGTGTTGACTGGTTTGTATTTGTGAATTACTCAATTCATCTCCATCATCTTCACATGGATTTACTTCGGTTCTTTCATTTATTTCTCCTTCTTCCATTGAATGATTTTCTTCGTGTTCCAGTTCTAATTCAACTAGTTGCTGTGTTGTTTCGTCTTGTTTTTGAAGTTCTTTTGCTTCTTTCTTAGCATATGGAAGAGGATTTTCAATAAATTTTACAGTTCTGCTTATCATAATTTTGTTGTCCCCTAAATAAATTCTGTAACCCTTAGATCTGTAATCGTAACCTAAGAATATTCCCTCAATTGCTTTACTATCTAGCTTACCGCGTTTCTGCTTCTGTATGTAAGCATAAGCTTTGCATCCAAAAACTCTAATATGGGATAAATTAGGTTTATGATTTGTCCAGAGTTCGTAAGGTGTTTTTCTTTTTGGTTTTGTAGGGAGGCGGTTTTGTAAGTATGTTGCTGTCATTGCTGCTTCAGCCCAAAATCTTTGAGGTAGGTTTGCTTCAGACAGGAGACATCTTGTCATCTCAATGAGAGTCCGATTCTTCCGTTCTGAGACTCCATTCTGTTGGGGTGAATAAGGTACAGTGAGTGAGGTACAGTGAGTAAGGAATCAGAGCACTGTGTGTGTGCCTTTTAAGAGATAATGAAATTTATTAAGCGAAGCACATCACGGCACATACACACGAAAGGAACAGAAAAACAGAATACAATTCAGAGTTACAAGGAAGTTCAAGTAGAGATATGAGTTCAGAGTTCAGATCGGAGTTTAAGCGATGCCATCTGTTGGCGTACAGAAGAGTTGTTATAGTTTCTTATTCTGGAAAAACACATATATGCAACAAAGGGCAGGAGAAAAAGTTTCGCTTTATTTGATAGGATTTTATATTCGTCTTTTAGCGTACGCCAAAAATCTGAGATTGATTCCTCAGTTTTAAACTTTGATGTTATCGCTGTATCTGATGTCAAATCAAGCAACCATTCATATTCATGTGATGTCAGAGAGGATGGGTTTTTGGATATAGAATATGGTTCTGCAACCCAAACGTTTTCTGTTGTTTTCATGCAATCTTTTCGGAAAATAAGAGTTGAAAGCATCAATAAAACGCAAAAGATGAACTTCAAACTCGTTTAATTTATCCGTAGGAATGTATGATTTGAGGTCTTCTCCAAATCCTGCAATCAGTTGTGGAGAAATTGTTTGTATTCACATTTTATAGTGCGAATTTTGTCACGATGGCATTTAGGGGACCGTCTAGAAATTGATGAAGATGAAAAGGGGTTTGTCTTACCCCACTTCATAGAAATCTAATAATGATTTTAATTATTCATCAATAGCTATTTTCCTCATGAACATTGCTTACATGCATTTTCGTAAAAATAGCATGTATATTTGGGAAGATATAATGTTTTCTTTGAAACATTCCAACTTTTTCCTGTTGTTTTTTGCTTATAACATGCAGAGTTTTCAACCAAATCATACGAAACTTACATAATACATGGCAATGTAATAACAAAGTATAATATTAAAATTTGAAGTAAATATCTTAAATATTTGAGGAAATATAAGTATTTGTAGGAAATAATTTTTCACTGCGCATGCGCGAAACACAGCGTAATTTCTCTTTCATGACGTCGAATTCAGGTACCTAAGGCATCTTATATGAAAATTCCAGTAGAATACCATTAAGAGTTTTAAAAAAATGTCGGCTTTGCAGCAAGAGAAATTTCTGTCGTTCTCTAACAGAACTAAACTGATATAGGTTTTTCCACAAATCGGTATTTTTTAAACTTAAATTTTCGAACAGCTATATTGAATTTTATGAAAGTTGAATGTCCTGAGTACCCATGTGTCCTTATAAATTAAATACGTAGTTAAAATTACAATTCTACAATTGACACTCGAAGATTCAAGCTTAAAAATATTGATTTGCGGAATACATTCATCCTTTTTTTGTTTCGTGACCTCGTGACCAAATCTTCACTGTAAAATACGAGTGCCATAGATTATACGTCACACAATTCTCCACAACTGATTGCGGACTATTGTATTCAAATTAACTTCAAATGCTTCTCATTTTATAAATTTGGAAATACTTTTGGCCTGTAGTGTAAGTCACCATGCTTCAGAATGTTAGAGTGAAATTTGTTGTGTATTTAATTTTCTTAACGTAAAGACGAATCTTTCTTCTTATTCAATATTGCAGCTTAAATAGAACATTTCGTAGATACTTGTTAAAATATTTTAACTCTTGTGAAATCTTCTTATATCTTATAGAATATCTTAACTCTTGTGTCTTCTTCCATTTTTAAGAAGACATTGGGAAACATTATAACAAATTAATCTTGCAATAAGTTCTAATCCTAAAGAAAATAATTAGAGCAGATTTAGTTTTAGTTTCATTCTAAACTTTTTGTAATTTTTAATAATTGAATTAAGGAAGGATTCTACGGGGAGAAAACACACACATTTATCTTTAGTTTTACTCGAAACTTTCTTCAATTTTTGATAATCCAATTAAAGCAATGTACTGCTGGCGGAAAAATAGACGCCCACGTTCTGGTAGAAGTATTGAAGCCGATGAAATTGATTTCCCTCAAAGTCCTGTAAAAGAATTTCTCTTTTATGAAATGGTATTTCTGAAACAACTTTTCTCATTAATTGTCCATTTGTCATTTTTTGTGCTTTCGAGTTTGAAATTCCTTTTTTCCTCGGATGAACATGCCTTTCATTCCTAGTAAGTCAGCGGAAAATACGATTACATCATTTACTACAATTTTTTCAACATAATTACAAACGAAAGTCAAAACGCCTTCTTTTACCGGCAGAAAGTTAAAAAAATAAATAAACTAGAGTATCCATTTTCCTGCCTTTTTAAGGTTTCGTCTAAAATATCGCTTAAACAATGGTACAGTAACGTCAATTAAGTCTTTAAGTTAAAAAATGAAACCTTAATACTACTGACCTTTTAAAAAAATGTTACAAAAGTTAGAATCTTTCAAGAAAAGTTTTTAAAAAAGGATTAAATATACTGGACAGAATTTTTATCTTTGTATTAAAAAGTAATAGAATTTTAAGCATGACTTAAACCTTTGCGCACTTACATTGATCTTGGCGTTTTTATGACTCACTCTTATTTTACTCCACTTGAATGGAAGTATTCTACAGGGTTTATGAAGATGGAATTTTGTAATCGATTTTATGAAGATGGAATTTTGCAATCGATTTAATGAAGATGGAATTTTGCAATCGATTTAAGAAGATGGAATTTTGTAATCGATTTTATGAAGATGGAATTTTGTAATCGATTTTATGAACATGGAATTTTGTAATCGATTTCTCACTCACTTCATGATGTGCTAGAGTTTTGAAATTTTGTACACTTGTATAATCTCGATTTCAATACATTATTTTAATATTTTCAGAACATAATTCTGACTTAATAGATTAATTTAATTAATTTTGATTCCATGCGAATGACGCTACCTGATAGTAATCTATGAAAAAATAGATTTCAAGATTCCCTAGTGTTTATAATAATGAATTATAAACTAGAGACTAAAAATAGAAAATAATTAAAATAAATAATTCTACTTTAGAGTGCACTAATAAAATTGGGTTTTTCAAAACTGCTTTTATTTTCTTATTTAAGGACATAGAATAGGACGGATTTTTCTATCCTCTTGCATCCGGAAACCATTGCTTAGCTTAGTTTAGTAATATTAAATTCCCGTTTTAGAGCAAGACAGCGCCATTTTAGGACAGATCCCACAATTTTGAACTGTGGTCAGATGAAGAGAATG
>BGPR01005329.1:79109-95480 GCA_013235015.1 Araneus ventricosus
TCTGAAAACAACAGCGTAAAATAACATTAAGTAAATGTCATTTATTTCCACTTTTCTTTTCCTTTTTTTCCTCTTACAGCAATTTGTTGAGACCAATAGTAATATCACATTTTTTTAAAAAACTTGTGGGCTAAAATAAAGAATACCACAAACACTTCGTACTATAATAACATGTTTCACATTGTATTTCTATCTCAGTAATTTTTAAGTTTATCCCCTCTCACCGTCTGAATATTTTCTAATTATCGTTTTTCTCCGTTTGCATAACGTTAAATAAATTTAGTATCTCTATTCAATCCTTCTCTAATTATTTATATTCTTCTTATATACTTATACCATGCGTTTCTGTTTTAATTTTCGTTTTTATTCACTTTCTTTTAACTTTTTCAAGTTTGCCTTTCAAGCCTTTTTTCAAGTTTGCCAGGACAGAATCAATATTTCCAATGCGTAATCAATTTTTCATTTACTTCTTGATGTGTTAAGAGTTTTGAAATTCTGTAAATGCTTTTGTTTTTGATGGCAATACACTGATATAACATTTTTAGAAACTAATTATCAGTTAATTGATTACTAAATCGATGATGCTATTCACTTTTGCAATTGACATTTTTTCGTATCTCGTACCGTTTCTCGAGAAAAACCTTAACTCTGAATTTTTCCGTTAGGTGACCATATAAGTAATCGCATTGTGTAGCGTATAGCCACAATGCAATATTTTGACATCATTTTTATGACTTTCTGTCGCTGTTCTGAAGTTAAGGGAGGGGATCTCAGAATTTAAATGGGCATACTGTCTTATTTATAATTATTGATCATTTTCCCCCTTTCTGTTGCAAACAAAATTGTTTGATTATTTGTTACTTTAATTAATTAATTGGTAGTAGGATTTTTATAAGTTACCAGCTGTGCTATATCCTTGTTTATATTTATGTTAATCAGTACAGTTTTAACTGTATCTTTAACCGCTTTTAAATCAATATAAATGTACGATCTCGAAATTTGATCTGTGTAAAATAAATGCTGGATTCAAAACTTGGCATTGTTTCTTGGATGGATCATTTACAGCCTGAACACAACAAGAAGTAAAAATTTGCCAATATTTTTATAGGAAAAACTCTTAAATATTTGTTGAAAAGTTTAAGTAGGCTTTTACACAGTTATAAGCAAAAGTTTTGAGTTACTTGAAGAATTTACCACCATACTTATTAAAAATTAGATGTTGTTGATTTTGTAATCAATATAAGGAAACATTGCTTATTTTCTACTTAAAACCGAATAAACTCTTTCGAAATAATTTTATTACTATTACTTTTATTACTTATATATATATATATATATATATATACAAATAAGTGAATAATTTTAAATTGAAAAAAAAATGAATTTCTTTCAGGGAAATAATAATAATGCTGATGATATCGTGGGGTTCAAACGAAGTAAGTGAAAAAGTCAGTAAGTTAAGTAATATCAGTAGTAAGCCAAACGAAGTAAGTCTTTATAACGTACTTATTAAAAATTAGAGTTTTTTAAAAATTAATTTAACCCTTAAAGGCCCGATTTTTTAAAAAATGATTTTAATTTGTTTTTTACTTTCATTTCTTGAATACAACATGGGAAAAATACTTTAAAAATCATATTTTGTTTTAAGTGTGGTTTATGTCTAAAAAATATTTCGAACCGATCGACAATAAGTGGCTTTAATTGAAAAAATCTCCTTGATAAAATTCGATAATATCAAACAGATGATTTTTAAAAATTATTAATGCGGATAGAACGCCGCCCCATGCCCCCGTGCCTGATGCCATTACGGCCATCAGGCATGGGGCGGCGTTCTGTCCATATTAATAATTCTTAAGCATCATCTGCTTTTGATATTGGAATTTTCTTCAAAATTATAGAAGAAAATATGGTATTCTAAAGCGTGCGAACAAAGCTAAAAAGATGCAGTCTCAAGCGAAAATCATCAATTTATTTATATTTTCTTTATCAGCACTCAGGTTGCCATATGTATGTTGTAAATTGGTTTAACAACATTTTCAGCATGTATTCTATTGGCATCAACAGGCATTAGAGCTTCAGTCTTATTCTCAAGAATTTTAGAGGCCAAAATTGTGTATGTTGCGTTAAAGACAACACTGGGCGTTTAAGGGTTAAAGGAAATATGAAATATTTCATACATAAAATGAAATAAACTCTTTGAAATACTTATCGATTTCTAAAAACAAAAAAGCATTAAAGAAGCTATTGTTAAAAAATGTTACATTTATAAAAAGGAAAAAGGAATATAAAAGATTAATTATAAGTAGGAAATAAACAGGAGGAATGCTGTAAGAGGAAAATAATAATGATGACGTGGTGTTGTTTAAACAAAAGTGCGTGAACACATATTCCTATTACTGAACAATGAACTAACAATAAAAATCAAGTCATCTAATTAATATAATAATTATAATGATCTTAATTGATTTTAAACAAAACTCTCCATTTTTTGTTTTGTTTTTTATGCCAGAAATTGACCTCTATAATGTCATAAGGGATATTTAACGATGTGAATTTGGTAAATACTGACTTAAGCACTATTAACTTAATTAGTAATAATTATACTAATGATGCTATAATAATATTTAATCAAAATTCTTAATTGTCAATACGAGAAATTCAACAATTAATTAATTAACCTCTTAAAATACTATTAGTTACATAAATTCAAAAGAATTAAAAAAGCACTGAAATGAATTTCTTTCTTCACATTTAGTGTACTAATATATAAGTACACTAAATGAGATTATCATATTTTTTTAATTTATGGAGGGAACTATTACTTTAATCACGTTACATTTCTTTTATATAATTTCTTTGTTTAAATTATTCATGTTTTTCAATATCCTTCTAAAGTTTAATTTCATGTTTAAAAGAACATCCTTTACTTTCGGGAAGATTCTGATTATGGATTAATATTGTAAGGTAAGTGTTTGTTTCTAATAAAGCGAGGTGTTTCATAATTTAGCACGTTAGTTGTAAATGTAAAATCGTAATGTTATATTTATATTGCTTACAAAAAAGGTAAATAAATATTTGAGAATTTCTTTATTTTAAATTATAGTTTTTTGACACTCCAATGTTATACATATTTGTGTTGGAAAATTTTACAATGTAAAACATTTAAATGAAATATTTTGTGAGCTCCGTTTAAAATATATAACTAATATCATAACGTAATTATAAATTTTATTACTAAGTAATAATTTGGAACTTTCTACTTCTTTGCAAAACTAAAAGCTGTAACAAGATACTATTATGTATTTTAACTAAATTATTTTTGTTCTAGGTTGTTTGGTACAAACATTTTATTCAATTTGTACCAATCGGTACCATTAATAGGAATTTTTATAGCAAAATATGTGCATGTTAACTTCTGTTAATTACCATACAAATCTTTTTTCGTTAATTTATTTTTATTCATATGAGTTCTCATTTGCATTTTCTCTAAAATATCAGATTAAACGCTTATGACTTCAGTAAAAATGTTTAATTAGTTCTGGAACATTTTAAAATTCTTTTAAAAAATAAAATAACTTCCACAATTAACCATACTCTTAAAATAATAACTTATTATGTTTATACTGATCGAAATTCGTGCAACCCCTATTAAATATTCAAATGGTTTCAGATTTTTAAAGGGTAGAAAAGATAGGAATCAAAATATGAAAAAGAATATTTGAAATGCCATTGCGCGTTGAAAATGTTACTTATCTCACAACTAATGTCTGAAGATAGTATTAACTGAAGGCATGCTCCAGGCGCATTTTAAAATTATTGGTTTCCAACGTTATTTTATATCTGATGGCAACAGTGTAACAAACGTTTTAAGCAGCAGTAAAAATTTCATATTGATTCTCATTCCCTAATTACATCATTCTTTAAAAGTTTCCTATTATTGCTTTTAGTATAATTTCATTTTTGTCAGATTATCATTTTTGCAATTATATTTATTTTGGAATACAATTTTTCTTCTGTTCAAGTTCAATGATTTTTATTGTAACAATTTCCCAGTGTGCATGTACATTATGTAAAGGAACTATTTGCTACATAGATTCGTTAAACACAGATTTGTGTTACATTTGTTAAATTGCTGAATTTTGTTTTAGTTTCCAGCATTTTTCGTTTTCAATTCATCCAGTCGGATGAGTTGAAATATCGGAATCTTTTCACACCTATAAGAGAGGTCGAACTGTGAGAGATTTATTTTTTGCTTTAAGTGATTGTTTATTAATTTTTTTTATTTTTTTGCATTCATATTTTGTCTGGCGTCTATTTCATTATTAATGTATGGTGAAACATGAGAATAGAACTGATTTGGTGCATATATTAAAAACGCACATATGTTTTTTCCTTAACTTCATAGTGGTCGCACTTCAATTGTATGTTTAGTGTTCTTCATCGTAAAAAGAAGAATAGTAGCAAAAAAAAAACATCTCTTCTTAATTTGAAACTGGGAAATTTCGATGACTTGCCTTTTATATTGATGATTGTTTTTTTTTTCTTCTTCATTCTCAATTGTAAACTATAAGGGGTCGACAATTTTGCAGGATTTTTATATATTTTTTTGTTATTATGACTCTTAAAGATTCCTCACACTCACATTATCCATTTTACACTTTCCCATAAATGTTTTACGTCGGAAATAAATTACTTTGGGATCAAATTATTTTTTTCGCTTACTAACTGCTTTTAATTTTATTATATGATAAAGTAGAAATTTTAGAAATGGTTTAATAGAAATGCAACCGAAACTGCAGAACTTCACGAAACAAGTAAAAATCCAGCTACTGTTTGTCGTGTTCAAGCTCAGCTCATGCCAAGAAAGATGCAAAAAGGTATATAGGATATATGTAGCAAAAATTAATTTATGCTGAAAGGGAAACATCAAAATATTGCAATTTTCTATTACAAATCAGAGATTTCATTGTTTTCTGATTTTATTTCTATTTTTCTCAAGACTTTTTTAAAATGTGATAATATTTAAAGTGAATCAATGAAATGGACCAAAGGCACAATTAATTTGAACAAATCTCGATCCCCTGCTGGAATTCAGAAATAAAAACTATAGCGGAACAACGATTTTAAACACAACTAACAGTTAAGCTTAAATTGATTAAATTAGAGTTGAGCGCCAATTTCAGAAGTGAAATAAAAGAGAAACTATTAATAGTGACGAACAAACTGATTGTCTAAGATGTCTAGAATAGTATATATATTAATGTGGGTCCTAATACACAAAGTGAAAGTTTTAATTATTTCGATCATCTAAATGTTAGTTAAAAATAAATTTCTAGGATCCATAGAGCTTTTGTAATGTTTTTATACTTTAATATTATTATTTCTATGCTCTTCAGCCGTGCATTCTCAAGAATATACATATATTCGCTGACATAGTAGAAAGTGTTGATCACCGTTAGGTTTTGCTCTTAATATATTATTGCATTAATTCTTTAAACGTTTTCAAAATTACCCATAAGTAGAATTTGGTTAATTTGAATGTTTTCATGCGATATTTTTTTAAGATACTTTAACTTTCCTATTAACATATAGTTAAAATATCTTCTATAATTCGTATTTATTTGGTTAATTCAGTCAAAACTAAAAACTCTAAAATTGTTTTTATTTTTAAATTCTTTTCGTCAGATTAATACATCCGACCTAGTGCCCTCAGCCATCGTAAGTAAAACTTTTGAGGCCTTTAATTCATTCGAAGATTTTACTGCTGAACAATGTATTAAATCACAACAGCAATAAAAAAGTTATAACTTTTTAAAAAACTTTCAGTAATTTAGTTGTGTAGACTTTCTGTTTTGAAATTTTATTGTAGACATTTTTTATTGAAAATGCCGCATCTGTTTAAAAAAACTACTGACTTATTTATTAAAATTATTAGATTTAAAATCATTAATTTTTTAAGAAAAATATTATATATTTATTAGTTAAAATTATTTATTGTTGATTTATTAATTATGTACGGTTTAATCCCTGAAGGATCGAATTTTTTCTTGCTATCTGATAAGATGACCCCTCCTGTTTTGGAAAGGGGCTGTCGTTTTCATTCATCTAAGAAGGCATAGAATACTTCAGATGCTTATGGATTGTATGTGATTTTTGTGTCAAATTATAAAGCTAATTAATGATTAAATTTTAGTTTATAAGCCTAAAAATGCGATAATTCGATGCACGTCAATATGATGGGCGCAGAACTGTTAAATATAAAAAGGAAATTAATATTGCAATTTTAATTTAAAAACTGTCGCTTCCACTTACTGTACTCATTTTTAAACTGAATACAAGTTTTTAAATAATTAGAATTTTTATTAGTCTCGTCAGCTTTAAATTATCCAAATTCCAATGTAATAAAATTACAAAACTTTTGAAGCAGTAAAATATGTTTTAAACGCAATATATTTAGATATCCGTTGGACAATTATTGTACGATCGAAGCGAAATCCTGTTTTAACTCGACTGTTCGGTATTTCATCTGTTTGTTTGTATATTTGTTTTTTGCACACTTACGAACAAGAGCGTCGCTCGATTTTCTTAAAATTTGGCACGAATGATGCTTGAAGGCATGAAAAACGTGTAACAATTTTTATTTGTTGATTTTGTTGATAGTGGCTGATTTAATTATTACAGTGTTTGGCGAGCTTATCACCACATTAAAACATTATAGTCATTTTGCTAGTGGGGAGACATTTAATTATAACTTTATGAATACTAATGAAAGCAGAGACAAGAGTAATTAGTTCACACATTATTCGAAAACAACAAAAAGTCTAATCTTTTAAAGATTGCAATGGAGAAAGAATCTTTGACTTTTTACTTTCTCGTATACGAAGTATACAAAGAGAAAGTATTGTAATCGTCAAAAAATTCGAACTCGAGATTTTGACGAATCTCCACGTTTTAGACCTCCCTGAGTCCGAAAAACACAATTTTGGAATTGTGTCTGTGAACACGATAACTCGAAAACTATTAGAGCTACGGGGATGAAATTTGGTATGTAGTCTTTAAACATAATTTGTAGGTTTCTATCAATTGTTGGACAAATTCCGTCAACGGGAAGTCTGTCTGTCTGTATGTCCGAAGTTATGTGAACACTATAACTCAAAAACTTGAATAGCTAGATAGATAAAATTTGCAACACAGTTTTATGGTCATGAATGTAGGTCCGTAGAAACTTGTGGGCCAAATCCGTCAACGGGTTGACTGTCTGTCGGTCTGTATAATCGCATACTTGTATCTCATAAGCTCTTTGACTTAGATAAATAAAACTTGATATCGCTGATGCTAACATTAATTATAGATCTGTGCCCAATTTTCATCGCAATCGGTTAAAAAACTGGTGTTCAAATTGCATATTTAGTTCAAAATGCACATTACGACTGTGTGTTGGCGAGCGTTTGGCTTATTTTACTTAAGTGAGTATGGTTGGCGTTTGGACCTTGGCGGAAATTGTAGCGAGCTGCAAACACGCTCTTCGGAAATTACGGCAATCCCCAAAACGAAACTTCGTTCTGACATTCTCCAGATGGACCCCTGTGATTACCCAGAGGTGTAGTGAAATGTTATGCTATATCTATAGTAAGATTTCGTACTCAAAAACGTTAAATAAAGTTGTGGTACCTCAGCGCGCGTAAAAATTGCGAATATACGCAATTTTTTTGCAAAAAGAAGGGAATGAGAAGAAGGGTAGGTTTTTGGGAATTCATAAATTTTATATGTTTCATTATAAATCACCATTCATATTTTTTTTTTCAAAATAACCAGGCCTTGGGTAAATAACCCAAAAATATTTACCTACCAATTGGGTGTTTACCCACCTCACATTACTGGTCGTATGCGAGAAAGTTTCGGATGCTAACAATAATTATAGATCTGTGCCCAATTTTCATTTCAATCGGTTAAAAAACAGGTGTTCAAATTGCTTATTTAGTTCAAAATGCACATCACGACTGTGTGTTGGCGAGTGTTTTGCTTATTTTTCTCAAGTTAGTATGGTTGGCGTTTGACCTTGGCGGTCTATGAAGGAAATCAAACACGCCTTCGGAAATTATGGCAACCCCCAAAACGAAACTTTTTTCTGACATTGTCCAGATGGACGTCTGTGATTAACCAGAGGTAGGGTGAAATCTTGTGTGATATCTATAGTAGGATTCCGTACTCAAAAACGTTAAATAAAAGTTCTGGTACCACAGAGCGCGTAAAAATTGCGAACATACGAAATTTTTTTTGAAAAATATTAAGTTTTTGGGCATTCATAAATTTTATATGTTTTATTGTAAATCACCATTCATAATTCTTTTGCTGAAAATAACCAGGCCTTGGGTAAATACCCCAAAAATATTTATCTACCGAGTAGGTGTTTACCCACCCCACATTACTGGTCGTATGCGATAAAGTTTCGGGGAGGCAACTCCTGATGGTTTTTGTTGTTGTTGCGGGACGAAAGGTTTACTGTTCACAGAAGGACTAGTTAATGTCTTAAGGATATGTTATCGTAAGTCTTACAAATAACTTGGATAATTTAGTAAGTCTTAAGCATGTTTTAAAAATTGCTGCATTCCAACTATATATCCATGTTGCCGAATTAAAAAAAAACTAAGAAAACTGGTGATATTTTTAAATATAAATTTATCGTGAATAATGTAGCGTTAATTCTTGAAATAATTATTTTATATTCTTTGTGAATAACAGGCACTAAATACATATTGAAAATAATTACAGAGAGATAACACAATGTCAGACAATAGGAGACATAAAGAATACAATTCAAAGTTAACTTCTGTCAAAAAATTTTAACATAACATTTGGTTCAATCTATAAAAAAAAATTATCATCAAAATACTGCGAGATGTTCTCACTAGAAGGTATTTTTAAATCGTTTCTTACATTAATTAAATCAAACTCATCATTTAGCATAATTTGGAGAAACGCTGTACTTCAGCCCAGAAGAATCAACGAGAGTCTTTTGTTGAAGCTTAAATATAACAGCAAAGATCCAAATTACATACAAAACAACTTAACCTTGGGGAATCAATGAAGTAAAACATCGTAGTCGGAAGGAGACGAAGTGATCAGTAAATAAGTGCATGAAGATACAGAATTAAATAGACTTTTACTCTATAAGGGATAAAATTAAAGATCCTGGGACTTCATTATTTATCTCTGAGATTTAACAGAACTTAAGGATAAAGAGAAAACTGTAGAATCATTAGTTTTCCTTAACAAATGAAATATTTTGCTAAGTTTTAGAATTTTTTAATCCTCTTATTACGAAATAAAATTTAAGTAATTTTTTACAGTTGATTAAACATTTTGTGCAAAAATGACGTATCATTCATTATTATTTGCCTGTGTTGTCTTAATTTATTTTTGTTTGGTTTAGTGTCTTAATTAAAACTCTTATTTTAAGAATACCAGACCAAGCAGAAACTACTTGAGAATGTAAATACTTAATTAATCTTATTTTGTGCTTGATATATTATTCTGTTTAAGTTAGCAAAGATAAAACTAAAAGCATATAAAATTTCGCAGTTTTTATTTAAGGGGATATACGACAGTTAAACATCGAAAATTTCCGATTTTATGAAAAAAATATCTATTATTTCCCTGTCTTTTCTGAACAATTTAAAGCAATCCGCGTTATAAAATTCCTATAATTATGAAATTTCTGAAGGAAAATGTTTCGGCTCTTCAACGTAAACATTGAATATGGCCAATCTTTAAAGCGCTATATCTCAAAATGTGTTTTTTTGATATTGCGCGCAGGATATATTAATAACTATTGAATATTTTTATAATTTTTTTACTGAGTATGTAGTTTGCTATGTTCTACAAACTGAACCCCATTTTTGTATATATTTCTCCAAAGAATTTTTCTTTTTTTTTTTGGGGGGGTGGTGAAAAGTTGAAATTTTAACTATTGTTAACATTTTATTTTAAATTGGTATATAAAATTCAAATTAAATTTAAATGTTAATAAATTGAGGTTCAATTTCTTAAACGGACTGTTTGAATTAATTGGATAACCAAAATATTGTGTTTAGATAAATATTTTATCCGTAATCATGCGCGCAAGGTGACTATATCATTTTTTCTCCAAAAATTATTCCCATATTTATTACTCTCAAGTAAATACATATTAATATTAAGGTTTGAAAATGTTTCTACTATAAGAGAAATGACGGATATTTTTCTAGGAAAAAAAGTGAGTTTGTGAGTTGCATTGTTTCAGAGATATAATGTATCCAATTTGACAGTTTTCCACCATTTTTTCGAGGTTTGAGAGTCGTATGTCCCCTTAAGTGAGAATACAGTTTAATAAAGTAAACAAACAAAATTCAGGTGCATTTACTTCGATGGTATTTTTGAATCATTATTATTTACAATATGATATAGGCATTTATGAAGTTGAGTTCGGAACAAATAAGTTCATAAGCTATTCTTGCTCAAAAATCCTATAAATAGAATTTTATTTCATATGGAAACTGATGGAAATGTTTTATCTTTTGCTTTCCATTGAGGAATCAAAGTGCTTAAATTAGATACAAATGGATGTGGTTAACTAAATTAGTAAGTTAAAATTACAAAAATCCATTTTAACTAACATTAAACAAAATCAAATCCATAATATTTAAAATTAATTTTGAAAAAAACTATATTTTTCTCTATATGAAACTGGAGGTTACATCAGAATTTTCTATGAAAGCGGAGTAAAACAATGTAATTTCGTAAGGGTCAATCATTTTTAGTTTCAAGTAAAAGTTAGACAAACTTTTTGCAGAAGTGAATAATGTCTATTCAGTGCTTAATACAAATTTAAAACTTTAAGAATTTTTTTATTATTATTATTTTTTTATATTTTTTTATTTGTATTACAAATCTAAATCCATAAGTTTTAGATAATTTCAAAATTTTTTAAATTAAAAACTCTTAATATTTTTACATCAAGAAATAATGTCTAAATTCCATAAATTATTCAGATTTAGATCTTATTAGTTATTATTAGTCAGATATTATTAGTTAAAAATAATATTTTTACTTTAGAAACAAGCAATTTCATTTTTTTCTACTTGATTAATACCCCTTTATGACACTACACCAAGCCTCGCAAAACAGTACCGCCCTCAGATATCACAGGCAGCACCGTTTTTCATTGACCCTTAAAGGCCCAATTTTGCCTTTAAGCAACATGCCCAATTTTGTCTTCTAAAATCTTAAGAATAAGACTGGAGCTCTAATGCCTGTTGTTGCTAATATGATACATACTGAAATTTTTATTAAATCAATTTACCTCATATAGATGGCAATCTGAATGCTGATAAAAAATAAAAATAAATTGATGTTCTTCACTTGAGGCTGCATCTTTTCAGCTTTGTTTATATGCTTGATATAATCATATTTTATTCTACAATGTTAAAGGAAATTCCTTATCCGTATTATTATATATTAAAATTTATCTGTGTTCGACATTATAGAATTTTATCAAGAGAAACTTTCTCTGCAATAAAGCCCATTGTTGTCAGTTTGCAAAAAAAAAACTCTTTTAGCCCAGAACCATACTTAAAACAAAATAGGATTTTTTAAAGTATTTTTTCATGCTTCATTAAAGAAATGAAAGTCAGAAAACATTTTAAAATTAGTTTCTAAAAAATTGGGCTTTTAAGGGCTAACTACGACACACCAGGACATCTGGCGTGGACGGTGGATTTCCCGCGCCAGGCTTATTTGAGCGGGAGATGCTTGGTAGAATCGAGTTGTGAAACTGCAATCCACTCATCTAAGGTTGAGACTCTACCATTAAGCCACCGCGGCTCTCAGTTTCCTTTTCAAAATACATTATTAGTTTTTTCTTGGCTTATGTACCATTTTCAATATTTGAGCTTAAAAATGGAATGGGAGATGTAAGTCTGTTTTAGTGCTACAATAGATTCTGCGATTAGGAATTTTGTTTCTCAGATATGTAGGAAATTGATTTAACATAGTGTTTAAATCTCACGCGCTTATATAATAAATTTATAAATCCTATGCATTGCAGGACAAATAAATGGATTCCAGCTAAATCTCTTTTCTGGTTTCGTGTTGTGCAAGTTGACTTGAAATTTTGTTTATATAAAAAAACTCTTCTTGCTTTTATAGTGCTTAGATTCTACTGCGGAAAGCACCTTTTCGGTAAGCCCTTGCTGAAATTTCTTCTGTAGATTTTTTTCCTAATAAAAGTAGATTTCATTTCAACACATTTGAACTTTATCCTTATTGAAGGTGCTTAAGTCCTTCCCTGGAAATTCCTCCGCATAAAATATCTTCCAATGCCCTTCAGTAATTCCACGGAACTGATGCATTGAAAGATAAATAAAAAAGAATGATTCGAGCTTATTTCAGCTGTTAAACCTAAGAAAGAAATGACTGTTAATGCTTTGAGTTTATTTTGAAGAAAGCATTGTTACAAAATAAAGGGAAGTACGCCATTGCCAAGTTAGTTGACATTATTAATAATAGTTAATTAATAACAATTTTAATAAAAACACTTTTATTAATTACATTCGAAATTTTTATTTTCTACTTTTTAGTCTTAAATTTATAATTCATTGTTAGAAATAATTGGGATCTAGATATCATTTTTCCCCAAAATTCTCTCTATCCTGTGGAGCTAATAGGATGAAATCAAAATTTAATTGTAGGAATCTATTAACTGATAATTAAGTTCTTAAGTTATTAAAATAGGGTATTGTCAACGAGAATACACAGGTGTACAAAGTTTCAAAACCTCTAGCACACCAGGAAGCGAGTTAAAAATCTATTACCAAATACCATATTTGAAAAAATAAAAACAGTCCTTGTTAAATAAAAGTGGGTAAAAACAGTATATTTTATTCAATAAATTACATTTTGTTCTAAATATGCGAAAACATTATAACAATTTATTCAGCAGCTGAATTTATTTCAATATCTTGCTTTACCGAAGATGGTATTTTTTATACATTCTCTTCAGGACAAAACTGATGGCACACATTTACAACATCAGCCAATCAATGGCTTTGGATATCAGTTTCAAAAAATATTTAAGTACCGATTCTTCTATCATAACGAAATAAAACAAAATCAACATCAGTTTAATCATCCTACACAATGCAATAGAAAGGCCATTTCTCTCCAAGATGTTAAAATACATCGTTTTCTCGCAGCTAAATTTAATTTTCTACGCTTGCATGCATAAAAATTTCAAATTATTCCTTTAATGATGATTTCTCCACAATATATCCCAATTTGATGTATTTTCTTAACTCCTAGATACAAATATTTCAGACATTCAGGAGAATAAATATGCTCATTTAACAAGAAAAAAATGCTAACTATTTCTGATAGATGGCTAGCCTTGTGATTAGTTTATATGGGATTTTGAAAAAGCAAAATACGGTCAAGTCCCAATTTCCATCATTTTTACTTTCTTGTACACGATGTACATATGTTGTTGTCAAAATGCGGTTAATCGGTTATTATTAAAGATAACCATGATTGGTATTAATAAAAACAGATTTTTATTGATACTATCCGGGTTTTTTAATCGGTAATTAATACTAACCGACTATTATTCTTACTAACCTGATTTTTTACTTTAAGCATAACATATATAAAGTGAATGTATCAAAGTAGAAAAATTCATCACGTTTTAGACCTCCCTAAGGTCAAAGAAGCAATTTTTGTAACTATGTTTGTCAGTGAACACGATACAAACGGTGCGAGCTAGAGAAATAAAATTTGGTATGTAATCTTTACTCCAAAATTGTAGACATCGTTTCGAATTTCGGAAGAAATCCGTCATAGAGAAGTCTGTCGAAGCGTGTGCATGTCGAGACGATAAATCAAAAACGTGCGAGCAGGTGTGGTTTTGTCACGAGAGCTATACATTTGCATAAAATGTTGTGAGAAATCCGTGAAAAGTTTACTGTCTATCGGTTCATCTGTTCGCGCCTATGTGAACGCGATACCTCAAAAACTCAACGTGTTAGATAAATTAAATTTAATTTGTTGTCTTGACACCCGAAATTGCATATCTGTGTTCCCGAGTCCGAACTAAACATTTTTGAAATATTGTTTGCCTGTGAACATGATAACTTAAAAACGGAACGAGTTAGATGAGTGAAGTTTCCTATGCGCTTTTAATACTAAAAGTTTGGATTGTATCCGTTGAAGGGTCGTCTGTTTGTTTATCTATCTCTGTTTATGGAAATACGATAACTCAAAGGCAATTTGTGTTGACCTATATGAAATACTGGACCTAATATGTGAACGGGTTTATTGCCAGTCTATGTGACGATCGTGTGTATATAAAAGCGATAACCCAAAAACTTAACATGCCAAAAGGATAAATTTCAGTTTGTAATCTTTAAGCTACAACTGTATATGTGTGTCAAATTTGAGATTAAATTCTTAGAAAGTTAGACTATCCGTATATTATAAACACAATAACTCGAAGAAGCAACGAGTTAGATATATGAAATTTATATGTGGCCTTGGCGTCAAACCTGTTGTCAAATTTTGGACCCATTCGGTCAAAGAACAGAGACCCAAAATGTATACTTGATATTTTTCACTACACCAGAGGTTTCCAACCTGTGGTACGCGTAACCCTGAGGATACGCGAGGGATTAGTAGAGGGTATTTAAAATCAAAGTTGGTAATGGCGGGAACAAGAAAACATAAGGAATTAAAAAAGTTACAGAATTTTGTTTCCTCAATATTTGCTATTTAATAACTATACCGCCTGAATACTTGCTTAGTATATTAGAATATTTGCTTATATTAGTTAATGCTAAACTATTGCAATATTGATTTCATTTGTTTTAGCGTTGAACAATAAAATGTATAGCGTTGTTGTAAAAATACAATAAAATGTAAAATAAAAAATAAGTCCAGCAACTGTTATTAATTCGAGTCATTTGAATCTTAAGCTAACCTAAGCTCTTAGCAATATTGATAAAAACTTCTATCCATAGACGGATGGCTGGTGCTGGAGGTTATGACAGTAGGGAGTAGACCAAAATGCAAAGATTAATCAAGGCGTACGCGAGAGAATAAAAGTTGGGAACCTCTGCACTATAATGTTAAATGGAATACAAAATGTGCCAGATTGTTGAAGTATTCGAGAAAGTGGAGAGGAGAACTCTCTCCATGTTTTTAAAGTATCATTTAAATAATGGATTGTATAATTTTCAAACCATATATGCATGCAATGCACATATATTTATTATTGGAAAATCATTACAATATTGAAAAATACTTTTTTATCTAATGCAAAAAAGTTACAATAGATTTTTGGGTAACAACATATAATCTTAGTTGCGTCAACTTTTTTAGCTTCAACTGTTAAAAATCAAAGCAAAGAGCATAATATTTTGCTTTCACTCTAATTCGTTACCTAATTTTTTCAATTGATTTCGATCTAAAATCTCGTTTATATTGTAGCAGTAGTAGAAATAATGTCCTTTCATTGGTTCTTGCCAATTTTAAGCTCTGTGTTTTCTCACTAATTTTATATTCCCGAATTGATTCACAAAGATGTGATAGAACAACCAGCAAGAATGTGTAATGTTTTCTGTCAATCTGTTCATAAATTGAACTAAGTAAATGTTAGTATACATGGGAAGGAATATCCAATAAGAAAACATGTTGCTTCCATGCAGAGTTCAATTACTGGCAGAAGCTGCACTATGCCTATGAAAATACTTAGCCAAATGTACGTAAATAAGCTGTAGCTTGTTTGTACAAGTAATAGTTAGTTTGAACTTATAAATCTAAACAGCGTGGAGATAACTAAAGCGCAATTAATTTTTCCGACACTAACTGTTTCACATTTTAAGAAAATATCTGTTATCTCTCATTTAATTTTATATGAGACGTTGAAAATCGGAATGAAGTATTTACTTTTTATAGAAATTAAGTGCATGGAACTTTTGAATGTTGTTGCAATAATTTATTGCTCACTAGTCTTAACATCCTAATTTTAGTTTTCATTTCCTTTTATATTCCTTTTGGCTCGTACTGATGAATATTTTATAATTTAAAGTCTAATTCAGATGGATGTATACAGATGGTATTTTTAAACTCTTTAAAGTGCACGCACATATCTAATTATTGATTCCTATTTTTTTTCTTCTTACTTACATTTTGAATTTTGGAAATGATGCAGTTGATATAAGATAACAAATTGAAACAAAAAATTAACAATACACGTAAGACAGTCGGTTTATCATTTTATAAAATAAATCATTTTTAATTTTATTTGGGAAATATTTCACTGATTAGAGGATGTAAACATAAATA
>BGPR01005330.1:0-25739 GCA_013235015.1 Araneus ventricosus
CTGTGCTTCGTTCAGTTACGTATTGCCTATGTTATGGTAGAAAGGAAAGCTGCAAATGTCGACAAACATCAAACATCCACCAACCGTATGCAAACTTAACATTCACCATGGATTGTCGACATTTGGCAGATATCGGCCTTTTGCAGTAACATATATTCTTCATAGACGAGAAAATAAAAATCTACTCTTAATAAAATATAAACAACATGTGAATACTATCACTCGGTGGTTAGGAAGGAATATAAAATATGATATTTAAAAGGATAATATTTTGAGATTTTAAAATGTAAGAGGTTTTAAAGAAGCATTTTGTTTACTGTAACAAAGCTCAACCTTTGTGCTTAAAAATTCGAACTCGAGATTTTTAAGAATCTCTAAGATTTTTAAGAATCTCGAGATTTTGATGAATCTCTAAGATTTTTAAGAATCTCTAATCGGTATTCCCGGACCGGAGAAACTTAACATTCACCAATGATTGTCGACATTTGGCAGATATCGGCCTTTCGCAGTAACATATATTCTTCATAGACGAGAAAATAAAAATCTACTCTTAATAAAATATAAACAACATGTGAATACTATCACTCTGTGGTTAGGAAGGAATATAAAATATGATATTTAAAAGGATAATATTTTGAGATTTTAAAATGTAAGAGGTTTTAAAGACGCATTTTGTTTATTGTAACGAAGCTCAACCTTTGTGTTTAAAAATTCGAACTCGAGATTTTGATGAATCTCTAAGTTTTAGATCTCCCTGTGTTCGAAAGAAGTATTGCCTCAGTTATGTCGCACTAAAAGCATGATTACTTGAAAACGGAACAAGTTAGATTAATGAAGTTTTGTGCGTGATCTTTACACTAAAATTCTAGATCTGTGTAATTTTGGCCGAAATTCGGCAAAGGGAAAATTGTCTACACTCTTGTGCATTTGAATACGAAGACTCAGAAACGCAACGAGCTAGAGTAAATGCAGGCAGATCTAAAATGTTCAGATTTATCTTTTTAACAATCGACTTCGTATACGAGAAGGTAAAAAGTAAATAAACGAAATTATGATAGTTTTATTTCATTTTCAGTTATGGTTCAGCTACACTTGAAAGAAGTATTTTCTTTACTGTAACAGCGCTCAATCTGTAATACCCAGAAACAAAAAAATGCGGGAAAAAACTAGAAGAATTAATCTTTGAAACCAAAATAAGACCAATTCTGAATAAGTATCTGAAGAATTCTACTCAAAACTGAACAGCAAAAGAAAATATGAAAAGTCATATTTCGAAAAATTAACATTTTATACACAGAACAACGGATATGGAAGACTAAAAATGTTTTAAAAGGTCGCTGATATTTGAATATAAAGAAAATAAGATTGATATAAAAAAATTGCGACATTTTTGTATACAGGGTGTCCACACTTATAGTGGTTCAATAGCTAATTTCTAAACCTTTTATACTGACCCCCGGTCCTATCAGTCATATCTAGTAAAATATTCTTGACAATCTAACATTTCAAACAAAACAAGTCCCACTCTTGAGCGATTAAAACTGAGCGAGTTATGGATCTTTGAATTTCATGATTTTTAACAATAAGAGGCCTCGTCAAGCAACTGCCGCGCATTGTCCGCAAGACGGTTATTAAAATGGTGTAAAGTGGCCTAAGTCAGCGATATTCAAAGCTCTATAACTCGGTCAGTTTTAGTCGCAAAAGAGTGGGACTTTTTTTGTTTAAAATGTTAGAGTGTCAAAAATATTTTACTAAAATGATTGATAAGACCGGGGGGGGCTGCATGAAAAGTTAGATTTCGTAACTTTTTCAGGAATATATTTATCCACTCAGAAAACATAAATTATAATTTTTCCCTTCATTTAAAGCATTTTCCTAATTGCAACTATATGTCTATCTCTAACGGTTTAGAAATTAGATATTGGACCACGATAAGTGTGGACACCCTGTATACACAAAACAAAAAGCCCGTTTTCAACATGATTTCCTTATATTTTCCCTACTCACTCTCCTTTTTTCAGGCGAAAAAAAATTCTCGACCCAATTTTCTTTCGAAAAATGTTTTCGCGAAGCCAAAATTAGAAAAAAAAATACGAAAACCAAGCACATATTAATGATAAATAAGAAAATTATTTAAAATAGTTAGTTTTAACCAGATATTTTAAGTCTAGATGATTTCCTTAACATTTTTTGATTGCATAAATTGAAGAATCTGAAATAAAAAGACGCTGTAGAATTTTTTCAAGACCATTGTATTGCTCTACACAACGGTCGTTAAAATGGCGATCCACAGATTAGAAAGTTTCATTTTAAAAAATATCTGAAATGCCAAAGACAATTTATTGATATTTATTACTAAACTGACGTATCAAAGTTTTAAATCTGAAATATATATTAATAGCAAGTTGTTCTCCAGTTCTAATGCAATGCATGGAGAAATAAATAATTCAACGAGATTGCATTTAACAAATGAAAAATTATCCATAGAAAAATAAATAAATATCTGCTCCAGTAAATTGTGTTTTACTATGAACTCTATCAACTTTAGCCCACGCTTCAACACGGAATGCTTTCAACTGGATTGGTGCAAGTTTCAAAGATAAGATTTCCATTTTAAAAGAAAAAGAGCAACAAGCCGACCTATTTTAAAATAACTTCGGGTTCATTGTCCTTTGTATGCAAAGTCTTTATTAAAAACTGAGAAAAATGTTGATGTTATTCTGATATTAAAAATAAATGCATTAGCTTCTGTTTTATTGTCATTATTTATATACATTGCTTTCAATAGATGAAACGAATAACTAAAATAATATAGCTGATGAACAATAATAATTAAAAATTGTTCTAATTCTTAAAAATGTTTTATTGGATTCTTTAATAAATTTCGGAAAAGTCTTTCTCTTTCATTAGGGGCCGCCGGACGCATGGGGAGGTAGATGGGATTTGAAACAATAGCTACAAGTATATTATTAAATATTTAAAGATAATTGATAATCTACCACACCGCGTCTTTTGAAGTATGAATTTTTAGGCTTTAACAAACACGAAATTTTGGTTATAGTGCAAGAACTGGAATCGGAAAAATGTACAAAACAGCAATGTTTTCTTCTTCTCAAATTAGTATCAGCATCTTTTCCTTATTGTTTCCTTTTACAGCAATTGTCACAAATTAGAATATTGTAATAACTTTTAACCTTAAAAAACTACTACACTCTCTGTCTGAAAATATATGAACGAGTATTATGTTTTATTTATTTTGGGTACACAGAGTGCGCCATGTGTGCGATCCGTGCCGAGGATTCACTTCCGGTTTCCTTTTAAGGAAACATTACACCGGAAATCGGTACTGGGCACGGGAGTCCTACATTACCCCATTAAGCGAAACAGCAAATTCGTCCATAAGTTTTTAAAAATATTGAAGTCTAACAGATAAAATAAATAATTTAGTAATCAAGTAGTCTTGCTTGCATCTGGAAGCAACCGTTAAACAACACGTAATAGTAAACAAACATCTGGATTCGATTAAGTCAGAAATTTCGAACAAGAAAAAGAATTATAAGAAAAGAATTAAGAAATTATTTTGTATAAAATAAACTAACTCCCGCTGTATTTACGAACTGGATGATTTGATTAAAGTAGTGTTGTATTGTAAAGTTAGAGTAATATATCGAAACAATTAACTGCAATTTTTACAAGATACCTTATATCAATAGGACAAAACTTCGTTGTGAGTTGCGGTTGCCAACATATTTAGTATGTTCTCAAGAAGCCCTAGACAAAGCCAAATCCCACTCCATACAAAACTGCTTTCTATTTTAAATTATGTTTGTATATACAAGCAGACAGCTTGCTTCACTAAAGAATATTGCAATTATTTATAAATATATGCCATAAATTTGGACAAAAATTATTGCAGGAGGTCCGAGAAAAGTTTTTATTATTCTAAACATTAATGACAAATATACGAAAAAGTGGAATGAAATGCAGTTTGTGGCAAGAGGAAGAAGAAAGCTAACAGGTGTTTTTTTCTTTGTTTTGTTATGTTTCGTATATGGAAAGTTTCACCGCCATGATATTAGGATATGGGGCTGAGAAAACTCCCTAGAAAACGGGACCCAAATTTCCACACCATACCAGCGGAAAGACTTTTGACTCACGACTGCAGATTTCACTTGCAATAGGCCCACATACACGGCGGATCTTTCTGGTAATCAGGTTTCATACTTGGAACCTTCCAGCCCTAAGTCGAAACCGAAACCTTACCTCTAATTCAGAGGTTCCCAACCTGTGGTACACCCATGGGGGTACGCGAAATCAAAGCTGTTAATGGCGGAAACAAAAAAAAACGTAAGGAATTAAAAAAAGTTAGAGTTTTATTTCCCCAAGTGAATACTTGCTATTTAATAACTATAACACTTGAATAGTTGATTATTACGAAGTGTAATTTTTAGCTGTCCTTTTAAATTTATGCGAAATTGTTACAATCCGGGCTTCATTTGTTTTGGTGTTCCACTAATATTATTATAGATATGGAATAAAAATGTAAAATCAAAAGTAAGTCCTGCAGATGTTATTAATCTTAATCTAAACCTAAGACCTTAACATTATTGATAAAAACTTCTTTGCATAGACGGATGGTTGGGGGTGGACGCGATAGTAGGGGGTACGCAAAAATAAAATTGAGTAATAAAGAGCTAGGCGAGAAGTACTGTCTATCCGTCCATCGTTTATCTGTCCATCTGTGTGTCTATCCGTGCCCACAATATGCCCACTCAACTTTAGCAACTGTAATGGATGCAGGCACAGGGACATGTGGTGGCGTCCTGTTTGTCCGCCCATTTATCTATCTGTCCGTCCGTTTATCTCTCCAACAGTCCGCTTGTCTTTCTGCCTTGTAGCAACTCTTTGCAGTACTAGTTTCTTCCCCTTTCTTTTTCACATTATATAATTTACAGATAGCAGCAGGTGTGTAAATAAAGTAATGAGACTGATTTTTTTATCATTTTATTAGGCAATGATACACCTGAACATTGTCCCCTTCAAAGTAATTGCCTTGGGCAACTACACAGAGCTGGAGACGGTTCTTCCACTCGCCATAGCAGTGCTGGAACGCGGATACCGGATTCAGCTTCAGCTGGTCGGTTACGGCCTTTTCAGTGTTCGATACTGTCCCAAAATGACGTCCTTTGAGGTGCATTTTCACACACAGGAAGAGGTAAAAGTCCTAGGACTCAAGTTGGGTGAATAAGGGGGCTGAGGAACCACAGTGATGCTTTTACTTGTCGAAAACTCATTAATTGAAACCGCTGTGTGGCAAGGCGCATTGTCGTGTGCAAATACAACTCTTAGCACGTGTCAAATGCAACTCTTCCACTATCATTCTTCGAAACACCTACGCCCTTGACAACAAATTGTCTCTACAGGCCTGCTGAAGTTCTGCAAACGTTTATGTCGCTCTGTGTCCAAGTTTGAAGCAAAACCGTAAAGCAAACCGTTGCTAGACCTACTGTCATTCATCGTCAAAATGAATTCGCCAGAAACGATTACGAAACAAATCGCTGCAGACAACGCAATGCCTCTCGACCGTTCCCACTCGCACTGAATTCGCATCGGATGTCGACCCGCTTTTCCTCAGACAAGCAACCCCCAATGTTGCCAGATCGCACGCTACACTATCAGTCTCATTACTTTATTTAGACACCTCGTATGCCAGCCTAAAAACATCATCATGTTTACTGTTAGGAAAATGATGAATGCAGGGAAGTTGGAAAGATGGATTTACAAGGATTCGTATTGGACGGAAGGCAATGACTCCCGACCTTGGTGACTATTTTGGCGACAAAATGAAGGTTCTCGCAAATGAGAGAATTATGATTCTACCTCAACTAAGAACGGAGTTATGGAGAACCTTTAAGAGAATTCTATATAACGTCACATCCTATCGGAAATGGTATAAATACCGAGCTACTCAAACTAATAGTCTCATTGGAGTTTTGTCCGCTGTGCAAGATGGTGACCTGATATACGCTAAGCGCTATTGAAAGTGCTATCTGCTGTCTGCTAGTGTTGTTTATTTATACAAGTGCTGTTTAGTTTGTTAGCTATGCTTCGTTGTTTGGTGGAATATTCGTGAAATAAAGCGTCATTTTTTGTTATCCTGCTGTTGGACTGCATGCACATAAACACATCGGACGATTTACGTAACAATACTAAGAAATTCCTCGCAAAAACACAATTGGTGTAAAGCACATGTCTACTTTCAAGCAATAAATACCATTTTTGTAGGAAGAAGAAAAAACCTGCCTTTGTAAATAACTAAAAAGTAGCAAGTACCAATCCGATGCAGTATATATTAATGGTGTGTTTCTCAAAAAATTAAATAAACAAGAGTGAGTTCTAAACTTTAAGTTTCCAAAACTATGTTTAAATTGGATTATAAATAAACAATTCTGTAATAAGTGATTTAAATAAACATTTACAATGCATTTAGGAATTTTTCGAAGCAAGTTTTGTGGAAATCGTCTGAACAAACCCCAAATACCTATTATTTGATTTACTGCACGAAAAGTTTAGTAAACAGATAATGGCAAAACAATATTGAAACATTATGATAAAAAGTTATTTCAGAGAATCAAAGAAATTTCTTGTTGTTGCAAAATAAGGTTGGAGGATTTCGCAGATTAGAAAATACTGGCTTGTTTTCCTAGTCCAATTGTTTTTTGGGGTACTTTGTTTAGTTAATGGCTTAGATTTTTAAAAAATTCTTATAACGTTTTATTTGTTTATTTTTCTTATAACATTATAAAAAAAATTTTTTTGCTCATAAATTTAGTTATATTAATAGTTTTTTTGTTTCAAAAATTGTTTTAATATTGAGAATTGTAAATATGAAATCAGAATTCATTTGTTAAAGCTTATTCTTAGCTTCGTGATTTATCGGTGTGGTTGTCAAAATATACAATTACTATGGATACAAGAAACCGGTTTTCTGTAATGATCTGGAATTATTCTTTTATTTCGATTTTTCAAAGGATATATAATTACGGAAAGACTTTCGAAACTAAAGCCTTCATACGCAGAGTTGTTAGAACTTAGAACTAAAGTAACTCTGTTCATAGCTCTATAAAGAAAAATCCAGTAGTGATTAAGCCGCCAAATCTCTGTGGTATGCTTTTCAAAACGAATGACGAAAAAAAGTAGAAAAGAAACATGGAAAAAATTACTATTTAAATGTAACATTTCAAATTTCATTCATCTCGTACCTTCCGTTTCTCAGTTGTCAAGTTTGCGTACACACGAACCGATAAACAGAAAGTGTTTCCGAAAAAGAGTTTATGCAAAATTTGATACAGGTTTATAAATTTACATAAGGACCAAGTACCAAATTTCACCTGCATGGCTCGTATCGTTTTAGAATTATGAGGTTCAAATGCGCGCAGATAGAGAGACAAACAGATATAATTCCAAAAAATGCCTTTTTTGAACTCGGAGAAATCGAAAGTATGGGGATTCATCAAATTCTTCCGAATTTTCAACAGTTATGACACTTTTTCTTTGTATACTTCATGTACAAGAAATTAACAAATTTAATAAAAAAAATTTGTAACGTCCAGACTGCAAAGTTTCCTCCGCTACCAACTAGAGCCAAAATCGGCTGAAAAAAATATTTCTGTTGGAGTCTAGGGATGACGAATATTTGATGAACTTTTATTTACCACGCAAAATCAAAAAATCACAAATAGCAGTGATGGATACTACTGTCAAAAAGGTATGATTCAATCATTGGTAAATAAATGTGCATAAAATGTTTCAAAATTTTAAAAAAATTAATTCATTTTTAATATACTTTTACTATGGAAGCCCATTTTGGTGTTTAGAAAGAAGTTCTTTCTTTTTGCGGTCACGGTCAATGGTCACGTGACGGTTCACCCCTATCGCAGTTTTATTTGTATTTCCTATGTGTGTGCTGTGAGTCACCATTCATGTTGTGATTTACGTTTTCGAATGATTACAGCTCTTGTATAAAGATAGAAAGTCGCAATAATCGTTCGAAACAAATATTCACAGGGAAGATTAGTTAACTACGATCGGAACGGAAGATGATCGCATTTGTGATTCACTGCAAAGAGGATTCTGAATAGTGAACTGTGTTGATGTTGGCTTACGCACTTGATAGGAATATTTGTGGTTAACTTAATTTATCGTAAATTTTTTCAAGTAGTTTTTGCTACAGGCGCCACCTATTGACAGTATATGGAACTAAAAACACAAATTTTTCAGAAAGTGTAATAAAAACAAATGGCAATTTTTTATTTAAATCTTTTTCAAAACACTTTACATACATTTAATAAGATTTTGAAAATTAAAATTCTGATTGAAATCACACTTATTTAGAACAGATATTTAAAAATAACAATGGCAAAAGTATTTGTTTTTAAAAATATCGTGAATTATGCATCCCTATTGAGTCTTCCCATTCCTCCCCGTGGAAAGAAGAAAGAAAGAAAAAACTTTGCCTGGAAGTCGCGCGTCACTTTATTGGACAGTGGTCACTTAAATCGAACGTCGTGGAGATGACAACGGACGAATTTGAACTGAATTGTTTCATTAACTTTTAGAAGATGGAAACTATATTAGTCTTTATATTATGTGTCTCAAATATATATACTGTGCTATTAATCAAGAAGATTAAATATTTTAAATGAAAGCATTGTCTGCTATTATCTACACTACTTTAAATACATACTTATATTAGTATATTATTAAATAGAAATGTTTTTTATTTTAATTTTATTCTACTTTTTTGATTTTTAATTAAAAATTCATTCTAATAAATATTATGGTATCCTAAAATGATTTTTTCCTCAAATCGATCGCCAGGTGGCGCCAATGGGGTGGAATCAAAAATTCATTATATTAATCGATTAACTGATAATTAAGTTCGGTAAATATTAAAAGGGTGCGTTCTCATAGAGAATACACATGTACAAAATTTTAAAACTCTAGCACATTTGAAAGTGAATGAAAAATTGATTATAAAATTCCAAATTTACAAACATGAAATATGTGAAGTTAAATGAATTCTTATAACATCTTGTATATCTCTTCCCAGTATTCAACTTCTGAGGTATAACAAGTTCATGTTTATTTATGTGAGTTCTCGAATTTAGGGTTTCCCTAAAGAGGTCCATGGTAGTTATGAAATTATGAGCCACTGATTTTGAACATAGCCTCTATTATGAACTCTAGTAGATGTCACTTAAATTCCATCTCCCTACACACGTAAAATTTGGCTTTTCCTTAATTATAAAGGTACGTTTCACAATCGGATTTATTTTGAGCGAGTCTTTATTAAATATAATCCCTCAGATGATCCTATATCCTCCATTATCCAAAGTAGGTCGCCAGATACCCAACCAGCGTGGGAGCCTACCTTCTCTTCCATTATCTCTCAAAGAACAAACCAGTTCCATCTGAGGTTTGACATTATCTTCCGGCTGAAAAATGCCCAAGATTAGAGCGAATGGAAATCAGCCTTTTCCTCGGAATCAAAATCTTGTTTACTTATTCAAGCCATCCAACGTCTTCTAACGACTCCATTTGTCAATGCCTCTCCAGTTCCTGCAAGAGATACGCATGCCAAAAGCAGGCGATTTATCTTCTACCGGTGGCTGTCGAGTGTGTTACTACTTGGCCGTGTTTATTTAATGTTCGGCTGATTCTTCACGCCCAATTTAGATTACTTCGTTTTTTTCTCGTTTGTTTATTTTATTGCGTTTTTTAAAAGCTGTTGACAGTTTTTGTCTGGAACTGCCAAATTCCGGAATAACACAGAGGACGCATTGTGCGATGTTAAGTTTAATGGGAATATTTGTATTCGGGTATGTTACCATGGAAAGATTGACAGTGGCAGATGCCTGTATAATAATTCACATTTCTGTTAGAAGAATTTGTTTTCTTAATATAGACTAGCTTCTTAAACTGCAGGTCACGACCCCATTTGGGATTGAGTTAATGAATTTTATGTGTTGCCAATGATTTTGTAGTAAATGCTTCTGAGCGATTACTTCGAAAGTGATAGGAAAAGCTAATTAAAATTAAGATATTTCATTACATTTTGTCTATCAATGAGCAGAGATTTATGCACTTATTAAAAATTCCTATTTACCTATACATATTTGAAATCGGGAAAAACAATCTTAAAAAATGGCGTTCTTTATTTAAAATTTTCTGCTTTCGAAATTCTTCAAATGGCAACATACTTTTGCTTATTTTTGAACTTCTAAATGGCCTAACATTTTGAAGCTCAAATGTTAGATAAGTGGTAAGAAAAAGCTAAATGATAATAAAAGCTAATTAAAATTAAGACATTTCATTAAATTTAATTCAAGGCTCCGATTAGCTAATTAAAGAAGCTGCAAAATATTATTAAAAAGGCTCGAAAGAGTTCTCGTCCTGCCACCAAAACCTCCATTCAGTTAGAGGAAACAAAATGTAAAAGAAATCAAGTTGATAGAAATAGGTGCCAAACAGAAAGTTTAATCTAAAGCGAAAATAGGCTTAACCGTAGCCAGATAGCTAAAATTGAACAGGAATTATAAAAGGTTGAAGATAGGTGAAATAAGCAATCATAAAAGAACAGAAATATCTTTCTCAGTATATAATTTCTTAAACATAGATGGTATTTATCGAGAAATAGATTGCAAATAACTTATATAAATTGCCGAGTACTAGTTGTTCATCAAACATTTAACCTCTGTTTAGAAAATAATAATATTTCGTAGCTTAAGTGTAAAGTGAAATTCCTAACTAAAAAGTTTTTAAGTATATATTAGTTTTTTCCCCTTTTATGTGTATGATTTTAAACAAACAATATTTATTTTAGATTTGTCATGCATGGTATATAATATGTACATGAAAGATATTGATGGTTTTCATAACTTCTAACTAAATGAATATGACAGGCGACTAGTTGAAATGAAAATAACCCAATCATAACTTCAGTCGCCCTGTCACAAAATCTTCATACAAAAGAATTCTAGAAATTGACAAGATGAATAAAAACCAAATACCTACGTTTGAACTTAGGCTAATCCGCACGATGAAAAGAGTGTTTGGATTGGCCGGGAAATAGTACCAGTTACCAATAGAATAATTATTCAAAGTCACGTAATTTGATACACCCACACTCTTAAGTCAATCAAAAACGGACAAAAAAAATAAATAAAAAACCACCTGCGCGTGACTGCATTTTAGAATTATTCATCGTCTGTCTTCTACACACCCTGACTAAACTAACTTTCAGTCTCAGACTTTTCAGACCTTTTACAAAATGGAATTTATTTATTTTTTGTTACGAATGGCATTGCCCTTCTTGTTGCAGAAGAACACCTGCAAAGACCCAACAATGGCGACGTAATTTGCTCTTCAAAAGAAGCAAAGCGTTGTCTGAAAGACTTAAAGAATAATCCATCGTTCGTAACCGTGAAATAATAAAGCACATTTCGACTTGCCATGAGGCTTAAGATTGCGGTTTGTCATGTTCCATTCACGGAAAAGTGCACGTTTTCTGTTCTGTTTCACTGCGGATCTACAATGATGCTGGGAAAATTTTAGGATTTTATCAGGCAATCTGAACAAAGAGCTTTTTCCTGAGAATGCTAGTTTCGCGGCAAAATATGATTCAAAAACTCAAAAAAAAAACGCTTTCTAGTCTCGTACACTTCTAGTCAAGTGTCTTAAAGACACTTCCTTTCATTTGGACGTGCGAGATAGATATAGACTCGAACTTTAGAAGCTCTACTCTGGACAACACAGGGACCTCAGTGGCCAAGTGGTAAGGTCCTGGCTTTGGGGCAGATGGGTTCCAGTATGGAAACTCAATTCCGCTGAAGATGCGCCACAACATGCTAAATCATACATAAAGAGTCAAACGTCCCACCCCGTCGCATGGTGAGGAAGTTTGGAGAGGGGGTGCCATCTCAGGTATCGTCCTCTTCATCTGACCGCGGTTCAATATTACGAGGCCCGTCCCAAAATAGCCTTCGTGTTGCTTCAAAACGGGACACTAATATAACTAAACTAACTGCACAGCATAAAAAAATTATCGTTCCATCATTCTCGTTTCCAGTTTTAATTTTATTCTGGAATACTAAAATTTATGAAATATAAATGTGAAAACCAACGGGAGTGTTCTCCCCTCGACTTTCTCTTATGCGTACACAATACATGGCGTTTTGTGTTTAAATTCGTCATCTACGGAAGAGAATCCAGTATTCATTTTGGACCGCTTCCCTTTCAACTACAAGACTGCAATATGATATAGACCTATAAGTTTCATGTCAATACCAGATACCAAATTTCATTTATTTAGTTTGTTTTGTTTCCGTGTTATAAGTTATCGTGTTCACATACTCGGCCTATAACGTTGGCATCTTTCGTCCCAAATTCGACACAGATCTACAATTCTGGTAAGAAAAACGTATGCCAAATCCCGTTCATCTACCTCGTTGTGTTTTTCATCATTATCGTGTTCGCATGCAACCAGACATCATTTCAAAATATGTTTTTCGAAAGCAGGAAGGTCTAACAATAAATGATTCATCATAATCTGGCTATAAAATATTTTTACGACAATAATACTTTCTTTTTGTAAACTTCGTATCTGAGGAAGTATAAATATGATAGATAAAAGATGCTGTATATCTGGTCTTTTACGTAACCACACAAAAGAATTCCATTGGAGTTGATCAGGAGAATTCAAAAGCTATTCCTTCATACCGTCATCAGATTTAAAAGAGTGCCGTCATTTGAAAATGAAGTAAACCCACAAAAGAAGTCCATTGGAGTTGATCAGGAGAATTCAAAAACTATTCCTTCGTCATTCCGTGCCGTCATTTGAAAATGAAGTAACCCCACAAAAGAAGTCCATTGGAATTGATCAGGAGAATTCAAAAGCTATTCCTTCGTACCATCATAAGATTTAAAGGAGTGCCGTCATTTGAAAATGAAGTACACCCACAAAAGAAATCCATTGGAGTTGATCAGCAGAATTCAGAAGCTATTCCTTCGTACCGTCATACGATTTAAAGGGGTGCCATCATTGGAAATTGAAGGCTTCTAATTAACTTATTGATGTGTATAAAGAATCATTTAATATTAAATGGTGACGGCATATTATCTGTAAATTGTGTCATGCATGATGCAAAAATCGTTCAAAACTCTCTACATGACAGACCGTGGAACCCAGAGCTACCAAATTTAGAACGTAGTTACTTCTTGGGTAACAGATGCTTCCTTTGAAAGGATTTTTCGAAATTCTAATTATGTTTTTAATTAAGAATTAAAATTTTAATCAAATTGAAATTTTAAAAGTTTTATCTCAATAACTTCGTAGCGTATTGCAGCACAAATACCACTTTTACACACTTTTTAGGTTTTAAAATTTTCTTTCCGTATATTTTTTCCCTCTAATTTAAATAATTTTTAAAAATATTTTTAAGTATATTTTATAATAAATCTATGAAAAGTACATTTTACAAAAAATACTTTTCATAGATTCAGTAACTGCGTTTATACACACACACGTTGCGATAATTTTAAATACATTTTTAGGTGTACGTTATTATAATTAAGAGTAAATTTTAAAGATAAAATAAAGATAGACGAATCGAGCTTAAAACCTTCCGCTACGATGTTTCGAATTAAAGTATCTAATCTCTTTTAAGCTTTTTTTGTTTTCTGTCATATTTTTATCATCATATACCTAAATTCCAAAATCCATAGTTAGGGATGAAGCGATTAGGCCCATATGTACCGCACGGTTACTTTATTATTCACAGGCATTATTTCCACAGCTTTATAGTTCTTCGTTCGCACTTAATTTTCATGTGCAAGGATATAGCTTGCTTATTTCGTCTTAATTATATTTCGGCTTCTAGTCTGCACGGACTTGATCTTAGAATATGCTAAAACGCTATTTCGGTACACCATAAAAAAAACTGACAGCTTCATCTTAAACATTTAAGAGTCCAAACCTTCATTAATTATGGACGACTCAATAAATTTCAGGTGGGCTTTTGTCAGGTCATGATTTTGTCACACAGTGCTATTTCGATGCAACGTACGTCTAACGAATTATGCTGTCATAAAATACTTTATACATATTCCGTGTTGGTAAAAATAAGGGCAATAAAAAAAAACGATTTTTTGATCAAATCACGAGTTCCTTCGACTTTCCATTTTTAGCCTTAGATGCTATTAATATTTTTCATGTTGTCGCGAAAGCCAACTATCCTAAATGGGAGTAACGCACGCAAATATGGCACGCGAAGAGTTTAACTATCTTCAAATACGAGGGCTGCTCGAAATGTAAGGTAATAAGCTTCCTGAGATAAAACCTTCATTCACGAATTCAAAGCGATGTACAACGTAGTAAGGCACTGATACCCATTACTTTTCCACATAGTCACCACGGTTGTCGAGGCATATGTTCCATCAGTAAACCAGTTTATCCGAACCGGCATAAGAGAAATCAGCATCAAGATCATGATCGCCTTGTGACCTTTTGGACATATTCAGTGATTTGTGAACGTTCGTTCGTCGGTCATCGGTTCTGAAATGCCGGCTTCCCAGGTGCTTCTTCCAAAGAGATGAAAAACACATGGTGCGAGGTCAGGGCTGTATGGAAGCTGTTCCTGTAACTCTCCTCGGTGAAGAACGTGCCTGGTCTCCTTGATATTTGCTCCTCTCACAAATCTGGTCTGTCTTTACTAAAACCAGACATGTTTTCGTGACATCACACACACTCCATCCACTTCCACCAGTTGCCGATGAATTTTAGCTGAGGATGTTTTCTTTAGAAGTAAAAACTTTATCAAATTTCTTACTTCAATCCTCGATCACGTTTTCGTCAACGCTTCTGTCTTCTAACTAAGACTTCGTAGCTGAATAAAATTTGGATCACGAAATGCAAAAGGTAAGATCATATAAATGTAAAATACGCAAGGATATGCATTGATCGTTTTAGGCCAAGCGATTACATGGATGGCTTAAGAAATCGTTCTTTGTTTTAAATCAAAAGAAAATTTTAAAACCTGTTGCACTTCCGAGTGTCAACTTGCCATTGCAAGATAATGGGGAAGATGTTTCAAGTAGAAGTGAGGGGAGAAGGAAAAGAAGTATTTTGCAGGAAACAAAAATCAGATTAAAATGTCTTAGGCATGTGTCACGACAGCTATGGATCCATTTACTACATCAAAAACTGAAAACATTTGGTCATCTTGCTTTGAAAATCAAAAAGAAAATTCATTACTTCTGGAAATAATTAGATTTCTTGATAATGAACTTGAAAAGACAAAAAAGGAGACGGAGAAAAATCAGAGAAAAAATAAAAGAAATGAAAACGAAAGCGCAAATTAGCCGTATTTTAACCGAAAATAAAAGTTAAAAAAGTAAACTGAAAAAAGTATCGAAAATAGAAGAAATTTTAAAAAAAATATCTTAACATCAACATAATGCCGTAATAGAAAATAAAAGCAAAATCAAGCAGTAGAAGATATTTCGAGACATTTAATTATTCGATCTATTTCCAGGCGAACTTATTTATACTGGCGAAATCAGATAAGGATACGATTTCCCAATGGTAGCACATTAAAGGGATGCTGTTCAAAATTTTCTTATACACCTTTGGTATGCTTCTTGTTGTTTTGCTGGTTATGAAAAAATACTAAATATATATAATTGCATTATATTTATTACATATTTTAAGTATAGTTATAAAAAGAATAGGTAAAAATTACGTAAAAACGTATGTCTGCTTCGCAAATATTTACAATGCATTATTTTGATATAATTTTTTTCTCACAAATAAATAAAAAAAAATGATAGAGGTAAACAAATAATCCATTTTATTCATAAGCAAATATTGAATAGTTTGAGCCAGTCAGTGTTTTCAATGTGTGGATAGTATATGCCGACTGAAGCTGATTTTCATTTTTTTTCTTTTCCCGTATATATTTTGCGTCAAAAAACTCTCAAATAATTTGTTGAAATGTTCGTGTATCTGATTGATTCGCACTCCAAATACTGGCATCCAATTATAATATTAAGTAAAAAAAGAAATAGCATTAACATCAAAACCCTTATAGTAAAGGGAATTTCGTATTTTCGAGCGCGGAGTGTCAGCTTGGTGATGTCACAAAATTCCCCCTCTAGTTCTTCGCTGAAGCCTCTATGAACCAGCCCTTGTATTTCTCTGGCCCTGGGCCCGCCCAGATGTGTTTGGGGAAGAGGGGAGTTTCCTTACAATTCGGACAATGCCAGCCGTCATTGCGGTTTTTGAGGGGGAAAGTGAAATTCCCTTATCTTTGATAGAGGAGTTCGGACGTTTCCGTATTTTGAGGTCCCTTTATTTCAATGGCCGTAGGAATCAGAGGGTTAAAAAATGCGGCATTAAGAGGGTTAACAGTATCTGTACATCTATTTGCTTATTTGTATAACAGGAGTCCAATTCCTCATTGGATTAATCTCTACACTACATTTATCAACTTTACAGACGTAGTGAGAAGACGTTACAGCGTTAACAAACAAACAGACACATAGACACACACATTCGGATTTATAATTAGTGGCGACTATGAGTCTCCGTACTGTTATTTTGGGTGAAATATCGATGCCATCTACAAAAATACGTGGCAACAAATAAAGAACTATAAAGTTTTCAAGCTGGTGCTGCATCGCCCTGTCTGTCAAATGGATAAAGTGGTGAACTTCTAGTATTTTTAATTAATTTCATTAGGTGTTTTAATCCCAAATTTTACAATCCAAAATATTTTAGTCTTTAATCAGCAGACTTATAAACAGTTTATAAAAATCCATAACAATGTTCAATATTAAAATCTAATTGTGCTGGGTAGACGATCTTCAGCGAGTCTGGCAACTTTATTTAAACCCATGGAAAACAAATTACATTTAAGCTGGCACGTGCATTGGCCTCGACTTTCAATCTCTTTTCTTTATGTGAACACTAAATCTTCAAAGAATCCAATATAAAAACGATTATACGTCTCCCAACGTAGCCTGATTAAACAGCCTACGTCGTTTTCCCTCACACACACCAGATTTTTGAGTGCTTTTCAACGTGCGGCGTAATCATCATGAAATTACACTCATCATGTCAAAGATGATATCAGTCGCTGAAAACATGTACTTTTCCTATCCATCCACTGTCTTCACGTTCAACTCCATGTTTCATTTTTGTTTGCGAAAAGTTTGTTGCAAGGAGAATCTTGCCCAAAAGCAACCCACCCACTGCCAAAATGGACAACATGTTTACTTTATCGCGATGAGCGCTGCTGTCAAGTCATAACAGCGTTTGAAGCCTCATATGCATCACCTGCCATTCTAGAGATGCGCTGTAAGTCAGTAAAAGTAAATAATTTCGAGTTTTGGGACTCGAAATGCTGTCAGGGTTTTATGAACCTTAAGTGTTGACGGCAGAGACAGGTTTGGTTGTTTGCGAACAGTTTAAGACACTTGATGAGGGTTAAATGTTATTTTGTAGTTTCATTTATGAGTACTTTGTATCGAACTCTTAAGTAAAACGAAGAATGAAATACGTCCTCTGTTTGAATAGTAACTTTAGTATTATTTTTATAAATGCTTGGAATGATTTCTCACATGATAAGAGATGTTGAAGAAAAGAATATCGGGATTCTAAAAGAATAATATTCTTAGTTTTATGTGTCGTCCTCATCATATGCGTTAGTTTCAAAAATACAAAGTTCGTCGAAAAATAACCCTAATGTCGCTCCAAAACAGGACGTTAATATAACTTAAATAAATTAAACCATTATAGGATAAATAAATAATAAATTATTTTAAAATTATTAAATAAAATCAACAGAAATTTGTTGATTTTTGTTGTAAAAAATTTTTTTTTAACTTCAGTCGGGACGCTCTAGAACCTGGGCTGTTACTATTTTTAGAGAGACAGGGAATGGAGAGATAAATGTTTTGGAGTTGGACAAAATCAAGAGAAAAATTCTAAAATATTGAAAAAAAGAAAATTATTTAAATTCGCAGAAGAAAAGCAAGAAAAATGAAGAAACACTAAAATATGTTTAAGTAATACTTCTGTTACTTGTTAATTAGAATTATTCATCCACATTGTTATATTAGGGTGACCATATCCTAACCACAGTAAAAATTCAGAAGAAGAATTCTTAAGAAGCTATATTTTTAAAATTGAAACATGTTACATTTTTAATTTTCTTTTTAAATGAGCTAGTTGCTTATAAAAAAATCCTGGACATTTCGTTCAAAATCACGACATGTCTTTGTCTTTAAAAAAAATTCAAGACGTTAGAGAAAAATAGAACAGCAACCAAACTGGCAAATAGATAATTTTATGAATTTAAATATAGTGTTAAAAGTAATTTTCCTCGTTAAAATGCTTCGAAATCATCACTAGAAAACATTAAAAAAAGTTACGAAACAGAAAAACAACAGTGAATAATTGTTAGTGAAAAAGTAATTTTAAAAACTTTTAGAGTGCTTTTACACACTGTTATTGACTCATATTTGTAAAGATGACATGTTGTAATCGATTTTTTTGTTTACTTCCTGATGCGCTAGAGATTTGACATTCTGTACATTTGTGCGTTTTCGATTACAATATAATATTTTAATAACTTCAGAACTTTATTATCAGTTAATCGATTGATTTAAGTTAATTTTGATTTCATACGAGTGGCGCCATCTGTAGCGAATTTGAGAAAAAAATTAATTTCAGGATTAAATAATAGTTATAAAAATGAATTACAAATTAAAGATAAAAGAGAAGAAAATAATTCGCTTAAAAATTGTACATTTAAGCACACTAATAAAAGTATATTTTTAAAAACTATTTTCATTAAATGTTATTATTGGAAATATTTGATTGCATAACATGTACACAAACTGGGTTTTGACCATAGGTTATGAATGACAGATTATGATATGATTATATGAGAAGGTCAAGGAAGAACATACATTTTTTTTCTTCTTCTTCTTTTCTTTCTAAATGATAAATCTGTACGTCAGAAATAAACTATTTTATCCCTTAAATGCAGAGTGTTGACTTTAAGCAACATACCCAATTTTCTCTTCTAAAATCTTGAGAATAAAACTAAAGCTCTAATGCCTGTTGTTGCCAAAAGGATACTTATTGAAAATGTTGTTAAATCAATTTACAACATCCAGATGGCTGCTTGAGTGCTGATAAAAAAATAAAAACAAATTGTTTTTCACTTAAGGCTGCGCATTTATTGCTTTGTTTGTAAACTTGAGAATACCATATTTTATTATAAAATGTTGAAAGAAATTCCTTGTCAGTATTATGAGTTATTAAAATTCATCTTTGTTTTATAATATAAAATTTTTATCAAGAAAAAAATTTGCAATAAAGGCCAATGTTGTCAACAAACAGTTGGTAACAAACTGTTTTTTAGCCATATACCATACTTAAAACAAAATAGGATTTTTTAAAAGTATTTTCTTTAATGTTTTATTCTATAAATGGAAGACAAAAAACATTTTAAAATCATTTTTTTTTAAATCGCGCTTCTAAGGGTTAAGTAACAATTTAAGCATTTTACAGGAGAGGTAAAAGAAGTGTCAGAGTACAATGTATTGCGTATTGCAATATATTTTTGAAAACGGGTTATATTTTGTTCTTTTCGACCTGCGGCTACGACACTTTGACCATCCGAAAAGGCGATCGGGACAACGCAAATGCGATAAAAACATTAAAATCAGCAAAACTGGACGTAGGATAGTTTACGTCTCAGGTAACGTATACAACAGCATACGTTATAAAGAAATTAGAAGGAAAACTAACAGTAGGTATGGCGGTTATTGCAAGAAAGCCGGTTTTCGGCTAAACCGGATTTTTTTCACCTCCGGATTAACCTGGCGGTTAAAACTGCTCAAAATAACCGATTTTCGGGTTTTTTTTAAAAACAACGTTTGTGGACGGAATTTTTTTATTAATAATAATATACAATAAGTAAGCATTGATACAATAATTAATTAATTTAATAAGTAATGATTATAAATAAGTAATTAATACAATATGTAGTAATAACAAATGAGTAATTATTGCAATAAGTAAGTATTATAGAGAAAATTTTTTATTAACCGGTTTTTGAAAAAAGCGGTTTTCGTTTTTTTTTTAAAGCAACGATTGTGGACAAAATTTTTTATTAATAAAGTAAGTATTAATACAATAATTAATTAATGTAATAAGTAATGATTATAAATAAGTAATTAATACAATATGTAATAATAATAAATAAGTAATTATTAAATAAGTAAGTATTATAGACAAATTTTTTATTAACTTTGTTTTCACAAGAAATTAATTCATTGGCCAATATTTATTATCTAATCTGCTCATAAAGACTCTTTCAGCAATGTGTTGATCCGTGAGTCGACACTTCTCATCGGAAACAACATCATTCAGCGTAGATACTAATCTTTCGGACTCCACAGAACTTCCGACTGAAGATAAATATTTTTTGGCCACAGAAAACAGACGCCGTTTGCAGACAAATTTTTTATTAGTATTGTTTCCGTAGGAAATCAATCCATTAGCCAATATTTATCTGTTCATAGAGACTCCTTCAGTAATCCGCCAACCAACAGACGCTTCGAGGAAGCGGTTGTCGGTGATTGGCCTAAGATGAGGAAATTCAAAGCTTTATAACTTGGTAAATTTTAGTCGAACCTAAAATCGAGCCTATCTTCTGACCCGGTTCTTTTCCCCTGTTTTTTTGGATTTTACAAAAATAACCGGTTTAAATCGGGGCAAGAAAAAAACCGAAAAAATAGGTTCACCGAAACAACAAAACCGTTTTTCGGTTTAAACGGGTAGGTTTTTCCCATCCCTAACTAACAGAAATTTAAATAAATGTGGTATTTCTAAATTTTTTTAATTATAAGGAGATTCATTCAAAATCAGACCAGTAAAGATAAGAAACGGTTTAAAACTATAAGTAATGGTAGAAGAATTGACATACATCGTCTAGGTGGCAAAAGAAAATCATTTGGCTTTATAGAAAATTTGATAGAGGATTGCAATTTAAAGCTTAGTGCAGATTGCAAGAATTTGGCATAAATAGTATATTTCTACTACGACAATTTGCCAATCCGACGATGTGGCCTGGATAACGCAAATGTGATAAAAATATCAAACTCAGCAAACTGGACTTAAGATAGTTTACTTCTCAGTCACAGAAATATGAGAAGGCCAAACACCTCCGATTTCAACTTTCTTTAACCGTGTCACGATTTTCCTAAGAGATAGCTGTAGAATATCGTAAAATTATTATGGTTTTCTCATAATTCCCTGGTGCAAAAACACTATCTTATTTGAAATCAGTGAGTGATTTGACATAATGCTCATCCACTCTTCAATCATGACGACTTATTTAAGGTTTTCCCAACTTTAAAATGCATGAATGCTTAGAACAAACAAAATTGCTTGCGGACTTAGAACACTATTTCTCTATTATTTTCACGCAAAACATGATCTTTTTTTCTAGTGATCGATCATTTCTGGAGCTTAACCATGGCGATGAAGATTTCAGATTGAGGAAAATAAGGCTTTATGATAAATTAGCAGGATTTTTCATCATTTCCAGATTGGTTGCTCGAAAGTTTAGATGGAAAAAAACTGTAAACAGCTGATTTTGTATGATATTTTATGTGATAAGTAGGCCCCGATGGTGAAGTCTGGATATTTTAGTTTTTGCGTGGAAATATAGGATGGAAACAAGATGGAACATATTTCAAGAACGTCGTAAAAGCTGTTGAAAAAGAAATGATCGCTTTTAAACCACCAAAACCACAAATAGACTTTTCTTAAAAACTAAACAAAAGAGAGTTATAACTTTTGGTTGGACCAGAAAAGGCTATTCGAAGCTGTTCGGCCAGTGTTGCCTAGTTCTGTTTTCAAAACTTTATCTAAAACCGATATATTGATGGTCAAGTTCCGGTGATTGACCTAGGAGAATCTAAACATCTCCAGAGTTAATGGAAGATATCAGTGAATATAAAAAGCATTTTCCCGATTCCAGTTAGTTCGGAGATACTTTGAAAATTCCAGACTTGACGATTTTAGGCGCTTTTAGTTAACTTGATTTCTTTCAGGTTTGTTATGGTTGGTTGAAAGGTTTTCGTTTTGTTTTTTTTGCGCAAGAGCTGGAATGTTGACTATACTGCGCCAAATGAAATTGTGTCTACAGTCCGTAGGTACAAGATCCGCACAGACTCCATTGGCCAGACTTCGTAGTGGCCATATCAAAAGCTTGAAATTCGTCGACAAAGAAAAGACTTATTCCTCTTGCCCTTGTTCCTGTCCCGCTTCTCCTGCTCATGTCATTGACTGTATTGGCGCCTCTGCGGGGCTGCTGTGGAGTGAGGGGAAAATGGACTTGTGGTACTGTTAGAGCGACATGGTATCATGGACTCGTCTAGTATTTGGACCAGGGGGATATGAAACAACAACAATGAAATTGTAATAAAATAAAAATTTAAAATTATAAAGGTGAGACGATTGATGTAAAAGAGTAAAGTAAAGAAATCACTGAAAACTGATCAATTTTTAAATGAAGGAATAAAATCCCATGGACCAGTGGCGGCGAGTTCGGGAGGGGAGTGCAACCTCCTACTTTTTGCGGGAAAAATTAAATTTTTATTTCATGTTAGATATCAAAAACTAGGAATTATAAAAAAAACTCAATAGTCTCTCAGGAAACAAGATAATTTTGTAACTAAATTTTTAAATTTTGTTGTCATCCTCTATACTTCCGGATACCTAAGATGTCTATGAATTTTTTGCCCTCCCCCCCCACTTTTCCCGCCCAATAGCCGCCACTCCTATGGACTTCTCTTGGACACTCCTATGGACAGGAAAAGGTGAACATGAGAAGTCTTTCCCAATATTTCACAAAACGAAATTCCCATAATTTTGAAAAGATGTAAATGTTTGGCATTAATTATTGGATATTTTGACAAGATATTAATGAACAGACATGGGACAATTGCATTGTGGGCAAGTTGGTGCCTAGTCTCCTAACAACAAGTGACTGTGAGTAAATATAGTATGCCCAATGCAGAGGCGGGTTAAAAGAGTATTTCAAGTTTGTATAGATAGAGTTTTTTAATTGATTGTCAACTCACTTCCGGATGGGGTAAAGTTCTGAAATTCTGTCCTGTTGTTTTTTTCGATGGCAATACAATCTATAATATAATCATCGTCCGAAGTCGCTAACGCTCAGGAAAGTGGGCGGGGTTACGTACCAAAAGTGGCTCGCCCAGAAGGGAAGACTTCTTTTCTTAGAAATCGGAGCGGGAGAACAAAGATTTCTTAGAATGAGCCACGGTTTTCGAAGGGGAAAGTGAATTTCCCTTATCTTTGAAAGAGGAAGCGTTCAAGTATTGTTGGTGAACAAAATGGATAGAGAAGATCTCACTGCAAGGAAACGAAGGTTAGCAAGAGGGAGATTTGCACGATGGAGGGCAAGACAAAGCCAGGAGACATTAAACAGGATGCGTGCTGCAGATAATGAATAATCGTAGAAGAGAAGGAGAATCTCAAGAAGAAAGGTAAAAACGCCTTGCATTTTTTTTAGAATACCGCGAACGTATTCATCAGCAACAAAGTCAGGATATTGAAAATCAATCTCTTTATTTTTGTGACAGTCAAGTTGAAACATAGCACTGTCAGTTGATTCATCAGTTCTGTTTTTCATGCTTTTTTTTATTATGAGATTTTCTTCAACAACTTTCGTTAGTAAATCTGTGACAATCAAATCTGAAATATTATTGGCAAGCTAGAAAGTCCGTCTTAGAACGGGCACAAATCTTCTAGTATTTCAATATTTTTAGAAAAATCGTAACTTAAGTTAATAAAATTTTATTATTTATGTGGGGACGTAATTGAGGAATCATTAAATTAACATGAAAATTTGATTGACGAAATGATTACAGATGAATGAGTGCGTATAGCTGTGGCTCATATTTAAGATCTATCTGAAGATGAAGTAGCGTTCATGCCTGTCTTGCATTTTACACGTAGTTGGGGCTTAAAGCCCTTCTTTCACGTCTGTACCTAAAGACAGTTTAAAGATCAGGAGCACGTCTTGCTCCCTTCAACTCGAGCGTCTCTCGAATCTATCTCGCACTAACCCTTCAACGCCCAGCGTCCTATTTATAGGACAGTTACATTTCACTTCCATGGCTGAGCCGAATGCATTCATTTTTTCATTGTCTATGAAGTCAATAGGTATTGCCAATCTCCGAAAGTTTTCAACAGGCATATACCACCAGTTAGTCAGATTTTGAAGTCAAAATATCATCATTTTGAAATTTTTTAGTTTTTCCTTTCATTTATTTTTGATTAATGCAAAGAATTAGAAAGTGTTTTTTTATATTTTACTATATTTAAAAAAATCTTTAATATTTACGTAAAAAAATAGTTTTAAAAATATTTTTTTTTTCGATTTTTTAAAAAAAAAATTCTAAGAAAAATGAATAAGAAAAGAAAACCATTTTTTTTTCCCTTCCGAATTTAATTTTGCTTCACAGTTAACTTAATCTTGGTGTTTTAAACATAACTTTATAGAAATAAATTGAAATCTATGTTTTTAATGGGCTAATCTGCTCTCGTTTTTTCTAACTATACTCAAAGACAGGCCAAGAAACTATAGGTAGAGGGCGCTTCTCTCTTCTAGAAGACTGGTGTTAGAGAGGTAATACCATATTTATTTAGCCAATTTAATTAAATTTTGATTCTATATGCGAGGCTCCATTTGATAATGAATTTATGGAAATCTGATTACAAGACTGCATAGCTGTTATAATATAATGAATTATGAATTAATAAAATAATGAAAATAATAAAAACAAAAAATTTAAAAAACGCTCTTTCCTTATTGTTCTAACAAGTAGAAAATATTTTTTTACCAAAAAGTTGGAAGTTAAAGCAAGAATCGCAAAAGCGCGAGACGCTGAAAACAATACTATGAATAAATTAACTTTTTGTTGCTGCTGCATTTGCGCGTAACTAATATGATGTGTTTTTATTGTTTGGTCTTATGCCATTTTAATTTTTATTATATGTTTTTTGGTCTTGTACTATTTTTTAGTTGGTCTTTTATTATTATTTTTGTCTCCACATTTCAACTTGTTTTCTTTGCAATTTATTACTTTAATTTATTTGCTCTCTTTTTATTCTCTTGACAATATTTTGTATTTTGAAATGAATAAATTAAGCCGCAATAAATATCGTAAGAAAGAGAATTTCTAAACATTCATTAAAATTTATAAATGTTTAGTTTAATTCATGCAAATTCCAATTTAGCTACAGCTTTCATTTCAGTATATCATCTCACGATTTTTCTTTGACGCCCAGATCTTTAAAAAAAATGTTATCTTCCATATTTTAGTACATTTATAAAAGAGTGGGGTTTCTATAGCTTTTTTTATTAGTTGTTCTTTTTTCAAACAATTACCTACAATAGATAAAGCAAAAAAAATTCTTGCACAAACTGATATTTTTTAAAGTTGAATCTTCGAATAGTTATCATCGAAATGCAATTAAAATTATGTATTTAATTTATAAGTTTACATGAGTATTCAGGATATTCAACTTTCATAAAATTCAATATTACTGTCATCGTGTTCACATGACCAAG
>BGPR01005330.1:25749-53985 GCA_013235015.1 Araneus ventricosus
AGTTCCTCTCAGTGTTTTATATTTTAAATTTTCGGCATTGTAACTTTTTACACTCTATATCAGAGATGGTTTTTTGAACAAGACGTTTTTTTTCACTCAGGGAGGTATAAAACATGTACATTCATCAAAATCCGGATGTTGAATATTTTCAAGTTTACAATACGTTCTCTTTGTATACCAGAAAGTAAAGAAAGTTCCTCTCAATGTTTTATGTTTTAAAGTTTAGACATATAACTTTTTACACTCTATAACAAAGATGCTTTTTTGAACAAAGAACGATTGTCAAATTATTTTAAGAGCCACATAAACTGGTAATAAATGAAAGATTTAATTAAAATAATGTAATCTTAATCATGAAAATAATAAATGGATTTGGTTCTTATGAAGCTGTTTTCAATTTTATGAAAGTGAACTTACAGCCAACTTTTACAACAATCAAAGCTTTTGGTGTTTCTATTTATAATTATAATTTTTACTCTTTCATTTCTCCGGTTTTTATTTTCATTTTTTTTTTAAGTTTATTTATTTATTTTTCCCCAAAAAAAATTTGCATGCATTTAACGACACTATTTAAAATGACATACTTATATAGCACAACACGTTTCTCAGATGCTTTTGATCGACATGAAATTTTCGCAGCGTGCTTTCATACGCCTACTCATGATTTTTTTATCCCAAATTCTAAGAGTTTCATGACTTTTATGGCAATAATTAATGACGAAAAATGCAATGCAGCTGTTCGTGTTCTGGGATTCAGCAGGTGAAACCAATTAAAAGCCAAAATGCTCTTTCTCATTTAAGATGTTTAATCAATTATGACTCTCGATTTCTATTTAAAAATCTTCTACATGGAAGTCGTCTATCTATTTTCAAAAATTCTTAAAAACCTTGAATTTTTATTTGCTTGTGTCCAAAGCATACCAAGAGAAAGAATTGTAATCGCCAAAAATTTCGACTTCGAATTTTGATAAATCTATGCGTTTTAGATCTCCCTGAATCCGAAAAGGTCGTTTTAGAGATCACGTCTATCTGTCTGAGGACACGATAACTCAAAAACTTAAGAAGTTGGTGAAATTTGATATGCGATCTTTATGCTAAATTGTAGATGTCTATGAAAATTTGAACCAAATCCGTCTACGGTTAAGTATGTCTGTCTGTTATTCCTTTACAAAACCAAGTGCAGAAAATACTCAACTTTGGTGGAAAAGCGTACTTTCAAATAAACTATCAGGACTAAATATAGCTAAACTCATATCTTTCCTCGCTGATGATGAGAACCTCATAAAATAGCCACCGGACGCAACCAGTTCATCCGACTCCGACCCAGAATTCTTCCCTTCGCCAAAACCTCGGACTTATGAACTTAGACCCTCTAGAGTTTCAATACCTAGGACCTTAATCAGTCCTCCTACAAGTATAGATGCAGCGAACTTTTGGGACCTGTCTTAAAATTGTTTTTGCTTCGCCAATCTTTCTTTTCATATGTAAACACACATTTTTCATCGCTTTTCTAATTTTCACATGTTTTTCGTCGATGTTAAATTTTTCTTCTTTTTTTGTTCAATAAAGTTTCTACGCACACTCATCCAAACTGCAAACCGGAGATTTTTATCTCTGGAGTCAGGGATGTGTCGTAGTGTAAAATGCCTGTTAGCCCGTATGCATGTGAAAACAAGAACTCAAAACTCAACAAGCTAGAGAGATAAAATTTGACATATGATTTTATCACCAGAATCTGTATATTTGTATTAAATTTCGAATAATCCGTCAAACGGTGGATTGTATGTCGATCTGTCTATTCGTATGTTTGTGAACCAGATAATTCAAAAATGTAACAAGAGGATGAATTAAATTTTATATGTGGTCTTGATCCGATAAATAACCCAGTCTGTGTCAAATTCTGGATCCTATAGGTCAAAGGGAAGATGTCCAAAATGTATACTCGATTCTTCTCATTATACGACGAAGCTCAACATAAAACCGCCGCATTACAGAAGTACTGTGTGTATGATTACATTCTCTATTGTTCTGGTTTCTGATCTAAATTCTCTATTATGACATATATTATTTATGTTATTGAACTTCTACGTTATTTTAATGTTTCAGCTAGTATTTTGTTAAGTTTCGTAGTTGTGTTATTCTGAATTCTGTTATAATTTCTGTGTATATTTATGCTTATAACTTTTGCTCCTCTGTACATTTAGTAAATGCTTAGTTATTATTCTGGGTGTTGTTCTGAATTCTGCAACTAATTCCATTCAATGTAACACGTTTTTCATGTATGCTATATATAGTTTTGTGAATCTTCCCCTCTGGTTTATATGCTTTTAAATCTTTTAGGTTTCAAATTCTATGCGACACAAGAAAGGTTTTAGTGAAGGTTTCGTAAAATTTAATTAAATGGCTAATTTTTTATTAATTAAAAACTGCTTATCTTTAATGTTGTCTTTCCTGCTGAGTGAAAATATTATAAATATTTTAAATAATTTTATTCATTTGCTTCCGGGTTGCCACCCATAGCGCTTAATTTAATTTCATGTTTGTTTTTAAAAACTATTAATAGCTTATGGAAAAAATAATTTCCGTTGGTTTTTACAATATTGCTTAATAAAGTCTGCAATTTTTCGAGAAGCTACGAAGTTTAAAAATTGTTTGGTGCAACTGCTTTTTCTCATTTTAATCAAAAATAAAATTTCAGCCGGTAAGAGGATTTTGTGTATATTAATATTTTATGTAAAAGAAATTTTTGCAAAAAAATATAAGTTATATTTTTAAAAAATGCCTTTATTTACGTGAACGTTGGCTCTCCTTCAAATACGAATTTTCAAGGGAAATATAAGAAAGTGTGTTTCTTTAACGTTATCGTTTCACCAAGTTAAGGGACATACGCCCTTTAAACCTTCGAAAAATGGGAGAAAAACTGTCAAAATTGATACATTATATCTCTAAAACAAAACATTTCAAAAATTAACTTTTTTTCTAGAAAAATATCTGTTCTTTCTGTTATTGTACAAGCATTTTTAAATCTTAATATTTATTTGGAGAAAAAATGAGGTAGTCACTTTGCGCGCATGATTACTGTCAAATTATTGGTCTAAAGACAATATTTTGGGTATCTAAATAGCGCAAACATTCTGTTTAAGGAACTGAACCTCAATTTATTAACATTTAAATTTAATTCCTATATTATATACCAATTTAAAATAAAAATGTTAAATTTTTTTTAAATTTCAACATTTCTAACCCCCCAGAAAAACTTCTTTGGAGAAAATAAGTACAAAACTGCCGTTGAATTTGTAGAACTTAGCACATTACATATTCAGTAAAACTTTTATGTAAAAATATTCAGTAGTTCTTGAGATATCGTGCTCGCAATGTAAAAAAAACACATTTTCAGATATAGTGCTTTAAAGACACGGCTATATTCAATGTTTGCGTTAAATAGCTGATGCAATTTCCTTCGTAACTTTCATAATTATGGGATTTTTTTTAACTCGGGTTGTTTTAAATTGTTCAGAAAAGACAGGGGTATAATATATATTTTTTTCATAAAATCGAAAATTTTCGAGGCTTAACAGTCGTATGTCCCCATAAAGTTAGTCATGAAAATATTTTCTTGAAGTGCAACGCCGAGTATATCAGGTAGTAACTAAATAAATAAAACTTAATATAAATAATGTAAAATTTTTCGGGAAAGTTTTCGTCTTTAAAAATCGATTTTGAACCCAAATAAGAGTTATTATTCCCACAATTTTATTTCGTTCGTCAAATTAATAGTTATTTCTCAAAAAGCATATTTCCACTCACTTCTCTTGTCTACCAAAAATTAAAGCCTGCATATCACTTTCACCTGTAACCTAAAACAATCACTTACACATCCTTAATAAGTAATCCAAGTTCACCGAGTACAAAGATGTCAACTCTGGTTCCACTTCCCCTGATAATGCAACAGATACGAGCATCGAAATGACAGGCGTAAAGATATCCTCCGAATTTCCGCAATGGGCTATTAAGACAGACGGACACGCATCACACAACATAAACCAGATACAGCAGTCACGACAGTTCGTGATTCGGCATTTACACTAAATATCCAAGTCGTGCAGGACGATTTCACTGGATGAACCCAGGGGAAGATGCTAATTTTTGTCATAAATATGCATAGATTCTAGGGAAGATCTTATGACAAGTGGTGGAATTCTACGTAATGGTTCATAAATGACTAGGAAACCGTGGATTTGGATTAGGCTGTGAGATTTTGAAGCAAAATACGGGGTTATTCAAAACAACTGCATAGATAACAAATGGCTGTTATTTCCTTATGAACAATGATAGGAGGAAGAAAAAATTAACTCAATACAGAAAGATGCCTAAAGTTTTGTTTGCGTACGTAATCAATGCTCTATGTGACTTTTCTTGGTCCTATGGGAGACATCAGTGCGATTGCCCATTTCAGTACCTTGTGAAGTACATTCTATGCGTACCATTTCGTTCACTGCTGCGCGCAAAAGCCTTGTTCCTATGGCGTGCGGCATGGTAAAACCTCGAGTCGCTCGAGGTTCGTACTTGAAGAGTGTGGTCGGTGGCATTCCGATCAGTCGCGCCCATCCAACGGCGCGTGGCTTGGCAAATCTCTCGGCAGCGCTCGAGTCAACGATTGCGCTACAATATTTTAATATTTCCATAACTTAGCCATGAATTAATCGATTAATTTTTATTAAATTTTGATTGCATAGGAGAGAAGCACATAAGAAGGACTTCAGAGCCTCATGTACGTAACCAGCAGCTCGCATTAGCATATAATTAGTAATTTGACCTGTCCTTATGAACATATAAATTTCGGCACTATCAGTATAGTCGATATTTGAAGTATGATTTTAATTTGAGTCAAAACAAAATGATTTACAGATGGTGACGAATCGATAGGTGACTGAAGGTAGGTTCTGCACCAAACCCGACACCTCAGGATACAACCAACTGCTGGTACGGACTACTTTTATTTTGAAAAACGAAAATTGCAGTTTCTAACTCAAGATTCGCTGTTTCATAAAATACAGGGAGTCCGAGAATTATTGGACACATTACGAAAGTTTGCAAACAAAAATAATGAGAAACAGTAGCGTTGTCATGATGTTTCATATTACTAACACAACTTCTAAAGCTTTGTTTCACAGCATTGATTATTCCCAGAATCCTATATGATGGAGCTAGGCAGGGGCGGCTCGTGTATAGGGTTCAGTGCATAAATTTAAGCACTTATTTATTTAGTTTTGCATATCAATAAAACTAACTAATCCATCAATAAAACTAACTTTTTACGCTTTCAGCTGAGCCGAAAAGCTGGAAAAAAGCAAAGGTTACTTCACAGGAATTTTCCCTATCCGCTGTTTTCTCAGAAAGGTTTCCCCCCTTCGGGAACTATAAAATCCCTTTGTACCGATTGCTTCTACTCGAGCATGCGCATTTCTAATGTGATATCACAACTTCTTTTTTCTCAGTAGGCATTTAACTAAGCAGAGAACTGTCCACATGGTACCACCGCGAGATAGGGAATAACGATACCCCTATCCCGCGAGACAGGGAATAGTTTTAAGTGTTTTTATTGACTGCGGGAAAAATGCGTCAAGGGATGAAATTTGAAAATAAAAATTACCTTGAAAATGAATAATAAAGGAAAATGAAGAAATAATTAATGATAAATTTAAGAAATTACTTTAAAAATTATCGTAGATAAATTTTCATGATTTTTATCTTTTTGCATTCAATATAATTTTTCAACAGATTTTAATTCTAAATGCGATAAGTCTAAAAGGTGTGGATTGCAAAATTTAAGCAACCCTAATATTATTCTGTGCGATATATTCATAGTCGTAAAGAAGTTCTGCCTTAGGGAGTAGCCTAAAGAAACGTACATTTTTAAAGAATATAAAATACAACGGCTCTAGAGCCTGTGTTAGCCGCTCAGAATGAAATGTAGGAAGTTTAAATGAATATAATTTCTCAAAGAGCTTCAGTAAGTGCATTCACATTGAAAAGCATCACAGGCCACTTATAGGTAGGTATAATACCATAAATTAACCATTTGTTCTTTCTTTCTCGAATTCGTAATATGCAAAAAGAAAGCATTGTTATTGCTAACATTTTCCACCTCTAGATTTTGAGAAATCGACACGTTTTAGAGCTTTCGAGGTCTCCTCTTCCTCCCACCTACATTGAAAAAAATTTCGAAATTACGTCTGTCTGTCCGTGTGTGAACATTATAATCCAAAAAACAGCTAGAGAAATGAAACGTGGAATGAAATCTCAATACCAAATTCGTGAATCTAGCAAATTTTGGACGATATCCATCAAAGAAATTCTGTCTTATGCCTGTCCGTGAGTGTTTTTTATTGATCATTTAACTCGAAATAGAATCAGAAGAGCCGATTTTATTTTAAGTAGTTTCGTTAATATCTATAAATAATACCTGAAATATGTATTTATTTTAACTTAGAGCATTCAATGATTTTTTTTCATGTTCAGTCGATTCTCTAAATCCTCATAAATGAGAATAACAGACGTAGCAAAAATAACTGTGGACAATCACTTTAAAAATTCTTATTTATTGTTAGTTAAAAAGTAATTTCTAAATTAAAATTTCTTTACTAGAAATAATTTGAAGTCAAAAAATCTAATAATAATTTTTTTATTAATTAAGTATTAAACTATTGAAAATTAGTTAAAAGGTACTAATTTAAGATATGCAGAAATCATTAGTAGGCAGTATAGAACTTTAATTTGCAGCACACCCACGATGATTTAGCACGAACCGCCACTAGAACTAGGTGTGGTCTGATGTGTATTGTATGAGAAAAATTCAAATCCATCGGAAGGTTGATTATCTGTCGGTCTGCATAATCTCATACTTGTTAATGCAAAAATTCCTTAACAGAATGACTTAGGTAAATGAAATTTCGTGTGTGGTCTTCTAATCTTAATTGTATATTTGTGTCCAATTTTTGTTTCAATCGGTTAAAAAAAAGGCGTTCAAATTGCATATTTGTTTTTCTTTATCTTACGCAGCTCTATTGCGTAATCGCGCGGATTCTTGACTCTACTTCCACCTAGCTGCTTCAAACCACGACCTTTGGAAACTCGTGGTATGGCGTTTCGCTTATTTTTCATCCACCTGCGTTAGGGACACTTGTTCGTTGTACTGCTTTTTAGTTCATTTTTTCTCTACATGTGTTAGGGAGTATACGAGAAAGTTTAGGGGAGACCACTCCCGCTGGTTTCATGTGGTATCTTGTGAAAGTTTGTAAGTATCAGATACCTAACACCAGTATCACAGCTATTCACTTGATAGCTCCTCAGATGCTTGCAAACACAAGCGTGAAATCAATTATGGCTTGGACATACAACACGCAACCAAGGGATCTCACATCGATATTTTTAACTTCTGTAGTTTTATAATAAGTTAGTAAGTATAATTTGCTTCTATATGTTCTAGTTTTTATTTTATATAATTTTGTAATGTGATTAATAATTCTTCTATGCTATAAGTATTGTTTAGCAACGGATTCGGAAACCTTCCGCGCTTTTGCGCATGCGCCGGGCGGAGTTATTTTTATCAAAATGGGGGGGGGAAGTGAAGAATGGAAGGGTGATGTCTACGTGATCTAACAAAGAACTCCGGAAATGCGCTCATATGACTCATTGTCTGACAGCCCTTTCCGGTGTAAAATCGTCCAAAAGTTGTAGTCTCGGAATCCGTTGCTGAACAGTAAGCAATTTTGGTTTCGAAAGAACTACCACTACGCCACGTCACATCAACTTTCCTAGAGCAAAAATCGCTCCTCATCAGTTTGGGATGGATGTGAGTGGGAAGGGGGAGGCCTGGGGTGGTTCTTTTTTAAAAATATCTATGAGAAAAAGAAGAAGAAATATTTAAAATTATTTGAAATAAGATTTAAATGGGAGGGATTCTTTTTAAAGTATTCGAATTCTGGAAAAAGCAACAGCAAAATTGTTGCTGAACTAACATGGGTTACGAAAATACTGAAGTTAGTAATTGATATTTGCACAATAACATGTTGTCGAACAAAATTAAATGTTTTTATTGTTTAATCAGTGCAACCAATCTTCAGTTTTATTCACCTCAGCCAAATTATCAATCGACAACCCAGCCTGTAGTGACAATCAATCCCATGGCAACCGAAATTCTGCTGATAAAAGTGTTACCGAACGGATTCAGTTCGTAAATTCGGAGTCTGAGGCAGTCGATAAGGCTCCGCTTTTCCTGTCATATAGAAGGATTGGGAGGGTAATTCGATACTGGATTCCCATTTGAAAGACAGCCAAAAAAGTTGTTAAATTTTTGAAACGAACAAATTCAATTTATTTTACATCCCGCTTCCACTTTCTGACTTGCGAGTTCAATAAAAGACTTTTGAATTGAATTGGACGAAACGCGTCTCTGAAATGACTCGAACAAAATGGAGAAAGGGAAGCTACTTTCCTCGTTGGAATCAGATTTTCTGTAAGAATCAGGGTGATATATGACAGGGATATATGTTTTTCATCGAAACATATAATTTTCTTCTTGAATAAACTATAATAAATATATTTTTTCAGTCCTTAAAAAGTTTTGTATTATGCATTTTTCCAATGCTATAACCATAATTCATAGCAGAGGTTTTGTAGATTGGAATTTCAGCTATGCAATCTTTAGAGAAATAGTGAGTGCTTGTGCAACGAAAAACGTCCGCCAATCTATGTGATTTGATGAAAATCTCGAGGCGTGCATATCTGCAACGAATGTTCAGTTGTATTGAACGAGATTGAATATTGCTGAAAATGTCGTAGAGAATTGTAGGAGCGAAAAACATTACAGCCAGCAAACTGGTGAACTTTCTGTGCCTTTCAGATCTACAATTTTCGACGGCAACATTTTGCCTAATCTTTCAATTCATTAAATGAGATCTCACGTGAATTTTTTTTGTTTGCTTACACGTTAGAAAACGAAGTATGTTTTCTTCACCTTTTTCAATTCTGGCTATAAAATTCATAGAGCAAAAAGTTCCAATGAAAGAATTTTAGTTTTTTTTTGATAATAGCGCTATAGTGTATATTGTTTTTTAAAGCTGCAGCTGTTTTTTATGTGTATTTTATGTGAATTGTTCTTTTTGTCATTTTGTGTGCATCTTTATCAAAATATATCATTTGTAAAATCATGGCAGTAAAACTTAATCTTAACAATTATTAAATAAACAATATTTTAAAATTTAATTTGATTGTGTTTTAATTTCTCTAATTTGATTTCACAATTAGCAATGTACTACTGTTGTCAGATGATTTAATTTATTGGCTAGGTTTTTCAGGTCTGCAAAGGTAGGTGATTTATATGAGTATAGCTAGAACTGCTTATCATTGTGTTATATATTTCAGTACCCAGAATTGATTAAATAATTGATATATATATATATATATATATATATATATATATATATATATATATATATTAAATTAAATTTTATCAATGGGCACCTACCTTGCCTTAACGTTTCATAATAATCCTAGCAACCCCATCTAATACTGTACCAGTGGCGTCACTTGGTAGTGAGTGTGAGAAACAATGGATCTTAAGATTAAAAAGTAGAAAATAATTTGTAATAAATTCTGCTATTCAATACACTAATAAAAATACCTTTTAAAAAACTTTTATAATAAATTTATTTTCCATAAAATATGACACTGGTATCCTATTCTTTCAGAATGTGTTGCCTTTTATTTTCTCGTATACGATGTTGAATTAGGTGAAACGTGTCTCTGAAATGAATCAAACAAAACGAAAAAAACTGAAAAACTCTTTATGAAAATACTGAAGTTGGGATTTTCGATATTTTGATAAACCTCCATGTTTTAAACTTGCGTTTTAATATTTGTCGATCAACGAATAAATTTCAAAGACAAGTTTCGACTCAATGATTCTTACCACAACTTAATGAGACACTTCACTTTACGCGCACAACATGGCAACAAGCTTCTTAAATTAAGTGCACTTACAGCAAATTTCATGTTCACATTTTATAATCTGAAATTCACATCAACCAATGTCAATTCTTTTATTCGATTATTATTTGCTTCTTCAGCAAAATTTAAACAATATGCTTAAGAGATAACAGAATTCACTTGCAGGACAAACTTTAACGAACTTCTGTGCCGATTTATCTTAATATAAATAAAAGTCATTGTGGGTATGTATGTATGTTTCACATCTCCTCTTAAACCACTAAACCGATTTCAACCAACTTTGTATACTTATTATTTAAGACAAGGGGAAGATACCTGTCAATTTTCAAAGCGCAAAAGTTAATTAAACAGTCAGTTAATTAGAAAATAACCGAAACCGTTTTTCCGCTTAAGTTTGGAGCAAATTATTCCGAAAAAATATTTTTATGCCAACTTAAAGTTCAAAATTTTACCTTTTCAATGATACTAATGTTATATCTGTGACAATTTTTATTCATTTTTATTAATTTTGCAAAATTTAATAAATAATTGATTATATGCAGACGATTTTGAAATAACGTAAATTTATAGCTACTCCGTTGCGAAGCAACGGTTAAGTTTGAACTAATTTACTTTTTTTCCTGAAATTTTTGCTTATTTTTATATTTTTGCTTATTAATATATTTTATATAAGAAACGAAAGATCACCGTCAACTTTTAAAACCCAAAGCTAATTAAAATTTCAGTTAATTTGAAATTAAGCAAGATTTTGGCATTTTCAATTATTTTTTTCGAAAATATGTATTATCTCACAAAAACTATTTTTACACCATATTAAAAGTTTAAAAAATTAGATTTTCATGGCACGAGTTCCCTTCAATTCGTTGGCCTCATTTTAATAATTTTTCAACAATTAAATTGTGTGTAAAATTCAAAATTTGTAGCACTTTTTTTTAATTGGTTAAGAACAAGAATACATAATAATTCTTGCTAGATCACATTAGTAGAATTCTGGATGAAGACTAATTTTATTATTTTTTATTCATATTTATTTTAACTCTTTTTCTTAATGAAAACTTTACTATCTAATTAATTATCCCATAACATCCGTTAAAATCTTTCTTATACAGCAAGATTTATGAACAAAATTTGAAGCAGTTATGCAACAAATATTAATGACTTATGGAGAAAATTAATTTACAGAGGTTTTTAAAAATCGTCTGATTTAATTGATATTCTCATTTTGATTAAAAAACTTTTCAGACGTTAAAAGAATTTTGGGTGTTATAGTTTTCTGTATCCCATAGGGCCAACCTAGGCCATGGTCTAGGTCAGGGGTTACCAAACTTTTTCTCTCGCGTACCCCTTGATTAGTCTTTTTTTTTTCGCGTACCCCTACTCTCATATCTCCCCTTCAACCATCCGTCTATACAAAGAAGTTTTTATCAATAAAGTTAAAGACCTAGGTGAGCTTTAGAGTCAAATGACTGGAATTTATAACATTCGCAGGACTAATATTTGAATTTACTTTTTATTGCATTTTTACAATAGTATTAGTTCAACGTTAAAACAGATGAAATAAGTATTATAATAATTTCGCATTAACTTTATAAGGATAGTTAAAAATTAAAGTTCCTTTTGCTTTTTTTCTTCTTATTTTGAGGGTAGGTTTAGGACTTGCGCAACTTTCAATTTTACTTTTTACACGAACTTGGGGAAACAAAGTTCTGTAATATTTTTAATCCCTTATGTTTTCTTGTGTCCGCCATTACCGACTTTGAGTTCGCGTAACCCCAGGGGTACGCGTACCACAGGTTGGGAACCTCTGGTTTAGGTTGGCCCTATGGGAAATCTGGCCCTGGCTGTAATGATACATGTCGTTGCTTTTATCTCACTATCAATTTAAACTACAACTACTTACACTTTATTGTTCATTAGTAAAGACTCACTAAGTTCTTTATAATTTATTTACGGTAGAACCTTGATTATCCGAGCTGATTAGGACCATAATTACCTCGGATAATCGAAAACTCGGTCAGTTCAGACTAAATTTTAAATCATTACTTTTTTTTCTTCCGACAAGGTTTTCTAGAATTGTTTATTTCTGTTAGAGTAGAGTATTCGCATATTACATCACTAAATTTCAGAAACCTCGCGCCTTTTTTAAATAGAGCTGATTGGTTGTCGTATTAATGTTTTCTATTCGTTGTTTCACTGTATCATTATGAATCCCCATTGGCTGCTTTTCTATCTTTTCAATCCTCTTGAAAATCTATATATATAAGTGACTTTCATTTTATCCTCACTGTGATTCTGCTTTTCACGTATGATAGACCATGCTGTAAATAAAAACTGCTTTATTCGATCCAAAGGACTCTGAATCTTTTAACACGGGCATTTTCCACAATGAAGTGGTTATAAATCTAACAATTTCAAATTATAAAAATAAGTTAGCTAGTACTACAAGTATTAACATTTTAACGAATTTTATTAGTTATCAAACATTTTATATGCATTTTTTTTTAAATTTTAATTAGTTTCGATAAGAAGATTTGCAAATACTACCGATTTTTCACTAATTCCATTTCATTTTCCCAATGATTTCAAGGGTATTCTCGAAAGAATATTTTCTTCCGCTCAACAATGCAAACCTTCCCGACACATTTACAGAGCCATTTTTGAGTGAAAATGAATGAAATTTCTTCAGATCACTATTGAAGTGCGAAGAATGGAACTGTCTTTTTGTTCCTTTTTCTCTAAATAACTTCTTGAGTTATAAAAGATAATCTCCCGATCAAGACCTTTCGCAAAGCTTCGCATCGTGAAAAATCAGCTCAACTCCAATTTTGGCACCTATTCCGAAAAATTCGTTGAATTTATTATAAAATTAAAATGCACAGTTCGATTTTCTGGTACCGCTAGGTTAAATAATCCCACCAATTGAGTTTCTACTGTAGATTAATATGGCACTTCCAAGTTTATTAAGTAAGTATATTTGTGATGCCACTTCTCCCAACAATAACAATGTCCGGAGGTTAAGAACCTTCAAGTTCAAGAACTCCATCAAGCCACCGCACATCGGCGTCGGCTTAGTTTGTTTTTTTCGTTTAATTTCGCTTTCCTCTTTTTTTTAAAGCCTAATTTGTTTAACAAAAAAATTATTAATACCTTCTTTACAAATTCACTGAGCGAAGAAAAGTAAACATCAGCAACTAATTCTAAACAAAATTTCTACTCCGAATGCAAAAGCTTAAACCTAATTTGTCTTACAAAGACATTATTAATACTTTCTTTATACATTCACTGGGAGAAGAAAATAAAACATCGACAGTTCCAAACAAAATTTCCATTCCGAATGCCAGAGTTGAGAGAACAGCGTGCTAGCTGTTTACGTATGCATAAAAATCTGGTACATCAAAGGTTCCTGAGGAATGGAGTGGAACTTTTCAGTCCATTTGAAAGGAAGGTTGTTACCGATTGCCCCAGGCGTTGAATATCATATCGGAGGAAAAGACTCGCGCATCTGATACCAAGGAAAAAAAGCTTTAATGCCTCCAGTGACTTCGTAATATCTAGAATAGACAGGGTTGCCGTATACTTTCCTTGGCGACTTTTATCAGCAACGTAGCTAAGGGCATGTTATGATATCTCAAATGAAGAGAATTAAATAGTAATTATATTGTAATTTCATTTATCTGAATATGTACTCTCACTCATCCTGATATCTTTTTAGTTAGATTATAGTAATTTATCACTGCATATATGAAATATAATATTTCCTATTGTATTGTTTTTAGGATTTTCGATGGACTCGAACATAAAATGTGTTGTTTCTAAAGGAGAGTCGTGTAAGATTAGAATTATATTCCTTTTATTTTCAAAGAAACTGAAAAAGAAAACTAGAAATATGTTAGTTTCGTGTACCGATTGAGAACATACGTAAATGTTTAAAGGTTCGTTTGAAGTTTTAACTGCTTCTTTATCAAAGAAGTTATTACCCGTTAAAAGAATTAATGTCTAGCCGTATTTTAAGATATATCAAAATTAATCTTTTTTCTTTGAATTTTTCTTTTTTTAAATGATTTTTTTTATAATTTCAAAAATTATATATTTTATAAAATGAGGAAAATCTCGACTTGTGAAATTGTACTTGATTCTTGACAATGCGACCCGTAATATAAGAATACTCCAACTTGATTAATTTCAATATAAAGATAAAATTCTGAAGTCCATTATTTAAATACATTAAACATAAATTACCCAAGAATTACTGTTACTTACAGAATTCAATAAATTACTGACGAATTACTAACAGAATTCATTACTTTACAAATATGTATAAATTACTGACGAATTAATGTTGCAGAATTGAATAGATTGCAAATATATTATTGAAGAGTTACTGTTACTTAGTGAATTTGATAGATTACAAATAAATTACTGAAGAATTACTACTATTTACAGAATTTAATAGATTACAAATAAATTACTAAAGAATTGTAGTTATTTAAAGAATTCAACAAAATGCAAATTAATGAAATTAACCCACCAGTCACGTATTATTTCCGGTCAGACATTTTAATATGCCGTCATCTAGATTAATTTAAATATAAAGATAAACGGCTTACTTTACTTCGAAGAAACGAACTTACAGTTAAAACATTTCAGCTAGTTCCCACATTCAATTAAAAGTATTATTCAACAGATTACAAATAAATTACTAAAGAATTACTTTTACTTAAAGAATTCAACAGAAAGCAAACAAATAAAATTGATCCATGGAGCGCTTGTTATTTGTAGTCAGAATTATGAAGAAGCAACAAATTAAATTAATACCCTAAAATTTTGAATTTTATTGCGGAACACGGAACTCAATGGAATAGTTTTAAAAAACAGTTTAATGTATTGGAAATAAAAAAGATAAATCCAAATAGAACTATAATTAATCAAACCTTTAAGAACATTTTTATTACTCAAGACGACGACAATGCATCAATGAACTGCATCTTATTCAAAATTCAGCAGATTATAAATAAATTACTAAAGAATAACATTTACTTAAAGAATTCAATAGAAAGCAAACAAATAAAATTGATCCGTCGAACATTTGTTATTTCTAATCAGAATTATGATGAAACAAAACATTAAATTAATGCAGTAAAATTTCGAATCTTTTTGCGGAAGTCAATGAACAGTTTTTTAAAAAAGTTTAATCTATTTGAAATAAACAAGATAAATTCAAATAGAGCTATACAGAATCAAACCTTTAAAACTTTTTTAATTGCAGACGAAGATCAAAGTACCAATGAACTGGAACTTTTGCAAAATTGTTCCTTTTCAAACTCGATAGATATGTAATAATATTTGTTTCAATCGACTTGAAAGTCATCTTTGGAGCAGATGTACTCTCGATGTTTGGACCATGCGCAGTTGTCCAATTCAAAAACAAATTTCATCATCCATGACTCATGATCTTCACACCAGGTGGCACCTTTTTCTGTGTGGACTCAAATCTTTGTTACATTGTAATAGCTGATATTGTTTTGTTTTTAAGTCAGACGTTAAATTTTATTTCTTCTTCTCCACTGGAGCCATACCTGTTCACGCTAGATGATAAATTAAATGATCCTTGAGAAAAATTGATTGCTTAGATAAATAATAAAGATGTAAATCACCTGAAATGGCAGAAAAAATGTGCGAACTTTGATAGTTAATAGTTGGACCACGGTAAACTGCATACTGTACAGTAAAATAAATAAGTGAAATTTCCTGAAGATTTGTTTTTCATTCCTTTTAATCTAAAGGCAGGAGTTTTTAATTTAAATTTTACAAATTTCAAATAATTACAAATTTTATAAATAACAAATAATTACAACTTTTACATCTTACAAATAATAATTTTTTCAAATTATGAATTTTTCATTTTTTTAAATTTTTACAAAAATGTAAAATTACAAATTACGAATAATAAAATTTTGTAATAATAAAAATTTTATAAAAAAATTTTAATTTTGCAAAATCACAAATAATTACAAATTTTACAATTTTTTTTAAATCTAAATTGTACAACTTTATTTCTCGAAACATCTTAAAGTACTGTAACTTACAATCTGCATATGAAACATCTTTACATTCAAGAAGATCAAAGAATCTGTAACTTTATGAACTCACAAACTTTTTTGGAATAATAAATCAAAAACGTTTGTGACTCCATTTTAGTATGAGGTGGCTTCATCGCAGAGTCTTAACTTCTTGAACAGAGGTTTCTAGGCCCGATTCCATAGAAGTTCTGTCATTTATACGGCCCTGATGTACGTTAAATCCATTGATGATCAAGCATCCTCTAACTAGTGTGATATGGAAGTTTGTAGAGGAGGGGGAGGGGTACCGGCTTGGTGTCGTCCTCGTCATCTAACTATGGTTCAAAAAGATGTCCCAAAATAGCTTTCGTGAAGCTTCAAAATGGAACGTTAATGTAACCAAACGATACTAAATCAGAATCAAACGATCTGAGAATGAAGGTTTATTCACAAATATGCAGGAAAAACACGTAGCACAAGTAACAGGAACAATACCTCTTATACAGATTAGCAACACAAACAGACAACAATTCACTAGCAATAACAGTAACAGCACTTTCAATAGTGCTCAGCTCACCGGCTTAAAAGCTCGCACTGCAGACGAAACGCCAAAGTCGTTCCAGTCGATCAACACACACCTGTGATATAAGAACGGTCCTTTTATACTGTCCCCGATAGGCCGTGACGTCACATGAAATCATCTAGCACATTCAAGCGTATATCCTCTCCTAAGAGAGATATCGGGAAAAGGATCGCATTTTCTGGAATCTTCGATTTGTCGCCAAGGTCGCCAAATTTGTCGCCAAGGTCAGGAGTCAGGTCTGGCCGCTTTCGGTAATTCCATACTTACCCCTGTAAAATTCTGTTTCCAACCATAAGACTAGTGAGGCAGGAAAGCGACATTACATTTTTGTAACAATATTCATTTTCAGAACAGAGACAATTGGAGCATTCAGAGTTAAAGCGAACATGTAAAATTCCATGCTTTGCATATTTAGCACTAACACTGCCAAGGTAATGCAGAAATGTTATATTTTTTGAGTAATAATGATTCAGGTCCATATTTCAATTTGTATCCACAGGCAGCAAGAGCAATTAGAAGTCCACTGTTATTTCAAATGCAGCTAATCAACTTTGAGATCTCTTTGTTCAGAAATGTTTTGCATGGACTTGGTTCACTTTAACTCTGGAACCTCCAATTATGAAACCATCTTTAAACAAGAATATCAGGTCATAAAAGGTCAGTTCATGCTCCCGCGATACACCTCAAATGTTTTGCCAACATTTCGTAGGTCAAATCTGCCAAAACACGTACTGATACTAAACTACAAAACGCGTGTGTAAGTTAGCTACATCTATTCTCAAATTGTTGTATGTGATACGTGATTATTGTACTCTGTTACAAAATGCCATATGTCGATACTGGTTCTAACTGTTCCATCAAAATTTCTGATGTTTAGTTGCGTGCGATTTTTGGTTTAAGACAATTTAATATAACAAGGGCGATATGTCGGGTCAATTTATTTTTTGGTTCCACTGCCCATTCTACAGGATAGAAAAGGAAGCGACTTATATGGACAACGCACTGTTAGCTGTTAAATAGCAAACGTAGCAAGTGTTCACGTGAAATGACTACCTTTCAATTCATTTGCTAAAAGAAAACTTCAATGACAAAAAAAGAAGAAAATTAAAAAAATTACGCGATATCTTCTTAAACTTTATATTACCGTGCATGGAAATGTCAGATTAAATCAATTAGAAACACGATTGGTGAAAACTTGTTTTGCGCTATCTGTATACAACAACACTATTGACACCAAAAATCCGGAGCATATGATAATAATAATTAGCAGATACATCCTGATAATAAATAATCATGCCTCGAAGAGTTGATAGGGCGCATTTTGATGAAACTATTAGGTTATTAACTTATAAAGATTAATGAATCGGAATAACTTATCGATCGCTGCTGTAGGTTGTAATCTCCACGCAGATACATGATCAAGATAAAGAAGGATGTACAATCCTTTTTTAAGCCCGCGATTTCTCATATTTGGAATACTTAATCAAACTATCAAACGCGAAGCAAACTTAATGTAAATTAATTTGCATGATGAATTTGTAACACCATTTGCTTCACAGAAAACAACATTGTCACAGATACCTTTGATTTTTTTCCTACTGTTTTCCATCCTTGTATGGTAAGAAGGAGGATTCTATGCTAATTACAATTAATGCCTTTCGAAGGTGATAATTAATAGCTTCTTCCCACCGATGACATGCCTCTCTAGTAAGCACTTCTGCTAGATGTAATTAAACCTAACCTGATTAATGGACTAGGATTACTTCCTCGCATTTATTGACTGAAAGAACGTACTTCCGTTTGTGCTTCCACAATTGATAGTTCTTGGCCTTTTTTTAAGACAAGAGGAAGGATTCAGTATATGAGCACGTGTTACGCATAAAGTGCAAGACGTCGATTTATATCTGGAATCCATGGCACGCCTTGTATTTGATGCTTGCAACTTTAAGAACAATTCGTTTGCTGTTTGAAATAATTGCTTAGTTTTTGCTTTATATTTTCTTTGGTAATATGACTTTAGTTCTTTGTCTATTTTTTTTTAATATCATTTTCTATTTTATATTAAGATCATTTACATTATTAGATTTTAATCTATTTTAAATTTATTTGACGTTTTTTAACCCTTAAATACACGCTTTGTTTGTGTTCTTAAAAGATGTTTTCAGTTAGTTTAGACATTGCAGGTGACGGTAATAATGAAAATATAAAATATTTTTTCTAAATGTTATTATTTAATTAATTATTTTATATTATTATTTAATATTACTAACGAGAAAAATTGTGACGAAAAAAAAGTATTTTTCCGTTAACTTTAGCAACATTCGTCTTCTCTTGCGTTGTTATGGTCATTCTAATTTAAATTGAAAAACGTCCATAAACCCTTAAATGTATAATCTTTTTCAGTTAGTTTAAATGTTTCCAGTTAGTTTATATCTTGTTATAGAACGGGAAAAAAATATAAAAAGAAGTCGTTGTTCTTTGGTATGGCAGTCGTCTTTAGAAGCATTCAAAAGATAAACAATGACACATTCTTCCTACTCCGAAAGTTTGCTAAAAAAGATGAAAACGGAATCATAGTACATCGTTAGGAGTGTTCACAGTGTGTCAATAGGGTTAAATGCACATTTACATGTTAGATATGCGCAATTATGTTTGTTTGACTGTAGCGTAATACATCACATGAATTGACATACTGCATTAAAACATGAGAAAACTCAGATTAGTATCTTTATTACAAAGTTTCTTGCAGTGAGCTTTGATCCTAAAATGGGATCCTATAGTAATTACTCGGGATGGCGGAAACTTTGCAGTTACCTGCTTTTATTAAATTCTTCATTAATATGTAAAAATTCTTCAATATTAAATATCAAATTCTTCAATAAATATGTAAAAATGATTTTGAAAACTGGCTTGCTTCAAATCGTTTCATAAAATTGCTCGAAATTAATCTATTAAATGAATTGTACTCTATGTATCATCATTTTTATTGCTTATTTTTCATGCTTATATATAAATTTGGAATACTTCCAAAGATTCACCTCCTAGAACCAGAAGTTCGAAGAATTCCCAGTTGAGCAGCAGAGCACACTAGCTTAAAAACAGCAACCAGCCACCACCAATTCTTCCGTAATCCATTCGAAAAATTCACCCTTCACATCACTGCCAACCCTTAAGTAACAATTCCAGCGATCCCTCAGTATAATAACAAAACAGAACAAAAAAAAAAAAAAAAAAAAAAACAGTCCCGCGATTTTTAGGATGGTTGCGGCAATTTTCATCAATATAACCGGTGGTAATACGTTATTCAATTCTTCTCTTTCGTCGCATCGAACACCACATCAGCCCCGAATCATGGAGCTGCAACTGCATGAAAAAATGTAACTAAAAGAAACATTCAACCCTTTCACTGCACTCAAATTTGATAACTCCTCTTGTAAATTTTTATATTATACTCGGATTATAATCCTCAATGTGTTTTTATTTTATTCTTCTTTATTCATGTATAATTATGTTCCTTTTCAAGTGTTTTATATCCTAATGTTGTATTTATTTATTTATTTATTTTTTTTGCTTTTCAATAAGGTTTCACACATACTCATCCAACCGACAGGGAGCCGTTTAGGCGCCGAGTTCGGGGGTATGCTGTGGTGTTATGTCACTGGAAAATATTCTATATGAAAATGGAGTCGCGAAAATTTTATCTGTATTTAAAGTGTTAAAAAATCTTCATAATGTCGCACACAATTCAATAGTGCTTCGCCTAAAGCCATAAGAGAGCAAATTTTAAGATTTAAATTCAATTTATATGGATTTCAATGGAATCAAAAATCTATATTCACGACAATCGAAACTAACATATTTTTTTTAGACAAAATTAAAAATTGAGTATTTCTTTGCAGATTTTACTGAAATAAAGTTAAAACAAAGATCAACTATTTCGATAGATATAATTATTCTAAATTCTATCTAATGTAATAAAATGATCTAAAATATCCAATAATATGGAAAACATCTCGCTATAGTTGTCGGATCAAAATTTGAGAGAAAAGAAGCATTTCTATATCGTTTCTCAAGAAGAGTTCTTGGAAATAAACATTAACTTTTAAAAAATAATTATAATGTATAAAATAAACCAATTTCATTGTGCAACTAAAGTTGGAGGATTATCGCATTTTGGACTAAGGTTCCATAGTAAGTCGTTTTGGAACGTTCCCCTGAACGACGTACTTCAGAAGTTTTATTGTATTTAAGAAGAAGTGTTCTAGAATAAAATAAATATTTTCCAATATTCCTACTTTATTCATCTAGATACATATTACACCGAATGGAAAACGCATTAGCTTAGCAGGCATTTAATTTGTGAACGGTTGGTCTGAACCTTTGGTCTCTAAATATGGATATATCTACTTCCGTGTTTATCTACATTTCGCATATATTGAATTTAGCAATAAATATTTCTTTAAAAGTCATAAATATTGCTCATGTACGTATCGAGAAATAACGTTCCATAAAGCGGATACACTTGAGTAAGCGAACAAGAAAGTTTAAAAGTGTTAACACGTTTCAGTTATTACCTTACTCAGAAGCGAAGAACGATCGATTCTATTCTAATACCAATTAATACCTTTCTTAGGCGATAATTAATAACCTCTTATAACCGACGACGTGTTTCTCAAGTAAGCACTTCTGGAGGTAATTAAACTTAACCTGATAAATGAGGAAGAATCACTTCCGTACACTAATTGAGTCTACTTCCTTGTACACTTCCAGAATCGGTAGTTTTTTGCCTTTTCGAAGAAGAAGAGGACATAAAAAACAATAAAAAAAATAATCGGCTTGCTTCCCTTCATTGGGCGTGAATCGACGACAAGTAGATCATTTAAACACAAGTACACCTCAAGTTAATTAAAACGGTGTTTGATTTATGTAGAAGCGCTGTTTCAACGTAAGTTAATTGAACGAATCTTGCTTTATTAATTGTCAAGGCTGGCAACACCCCGAATAGGACAGTCTGCCTTATTGTATGGTGTCTTTGTGACTGTGAGGTAGTGTTCCATCAAGTTGGATCATAATTCAGCAGCGCATGGAATTTTTCTTTGTGATTTTTCCGAGAGAGCTGATGAAACCTGAAGGCTTAGTAAATTTTTGTTTCTTTGGTGGCAATGGCATTGATGTATGCTATCTTGATCATAATCTGGAGGAAGTTCTTTTTGTATTGATGGGTTATTAATGATGGGGGTTTGTTACTTGGAATTAATGTTAAGTTTGTAGATATTTTCGTGGAAATTTTTTGAGGGGAGCTAGGGAGAGAGAGACTGCAAAACAGTATTCATATATACTCTCGATGACATTTTGTAAATTATGTACAAGCGTTTGACATTTAAATGTAGCAATCTTATAATTACAGCCTATGTAACATTGATATTAGCTTGAAACATTAATACTCTTTTGATGTTGTCACCAATATTGCGTACAATTCGTTGTCAGCGATATGCCAGTCGTAGATACCTGAAGCAGTATCAGATAAGCTGATGATTCGGATGGAGCAGTTTATCTTTTTCAGAATCTCTGTAATTCTTCGGTTGCCAACGCAACAATGTGGTTCCTTCTTCTTTGGAATCAAATAATAATCAGGGACGCTTAAATATCCGGGTAGAGCAACTGCTAACTGTAGCAAGCAAAAAAGTCAGTCAGGGGTTGCTGCCGAACTGTTCCAGAGATTCTTAAGAGGGCCATTCACCGCTGTTCCAAACTAGAATTTTTGGAACGCGGGAAGGAAATCCTATTGCCAAGGTCGAAAACCTATGAAATTTGGAGCAAATGAATTTCAAGTGGTGGAATTCAAAAGAACTTAAAAGCCAAAAGCTCATTCGCCGATTCCAATTTGGGCAGCGGCGTAACAAGGGTGGGGAGGTAAGGCACTTGCCCTGGACGCAATTGAAAGGGGGCTCAAAATTAAGGAATCAATTGGTTATATTTAAAAGAAAAGAAGTTTTTTTGGAGCTCTTATTTCCAAGTTTCTTAAAGATTGAAATGGTTTCAACAAAGTGTGGGAAAATCTTAAGGATACAGTCATTTTTACAACTCGGAAATCTCAAGCTGCGACAAGATAATAAGTAATATTCATAGAGTAAATACTCTAAGGTAATATTATGTTTCAAAGATTAGCTGACCCAAACCCCCGTCAATGAAATTAAAACCTCGTTTAAGGAAGGTTGCTTACCAAATTTGTGTCTCGGTGGGGTTGGAGATACATGAAGATGGTTAGGAATGATTATCCCCCGCAGGGTTTCTGGTGGTTTTTCACGGTATTCCTGATTTTTACTGACAGGATATCAGTTCTTCGGAAATTGGTAATAAATGATTAGCAAAAGTGTCATTCCTATTTTCAATCAGTAAAAAGTGAAGAACGGAAAATTTACCTCCATTTTTTGCGTAATGTTTTTAGTACTGAATATATGCATAATTTGTATCATGAAAATACGATAGTGTTTATTTTAAATTTTATTTCTCAAAACCTAGATGCTACTAAACGCAAGCAAACAATAAAAAATACTCACAGAAAGAGAAAAGATCGCGTAAAGTTTTGCAGTTGCTGGTAAAAATTATCAGTCTTGATTGACGTTGAAATCAAGATAAATGAAAGGGATTTCTTTAATAATTAACGTAAACAAATACATAAAAGAAAAATTTAATTCCTTCCGTAATGTGAAGCGTTTTCTTTCTTCGCAGAGTTATGCTATCGTCGCCAATTAATTTTACTGTTAACAAACGCATTAAAATTTCCCTTGACTATCAAATTATTAAACTACTAATACTTAACCTAAAATAATTATTCAAATATGTAAATATGGCAATCATTTTTTTTGTTTGTAATTCTTATGTTTAGTACATGCACAAACATTTTAGTACTAAAGTACTGTAATAAAAACTTTTGCTTCATTAAAAGCCAGAAAAGTTAATTTATAACATTTCGGATACTCTAAAGCCATCAAAATTTTTCAGAAATAATGTATCGTTTTTTGATGAACACAAATAATGTCTAATAAAATAATAAGGAATTGCAATTTTGTATGTCATAAATAAATTAATAACGTTGTAATTTTATTTCATCTTTGAATCAGCATTTTTCCACCTGCAATAGCATATCCCCTAATTTCATGCAATGAATTTCAACTTTGTCATAAGGTACTAGATAAAACTTTATCAAACTTTATTGTAAATTGATTAATAAATTTAAAGGTATGTGTGAAATTATATGATGAATTATATTATGAATAATATTAGTTACAATAATAAACAAATGTATGTTCGAAATACTAATAGAATAGCATGAATATTGTGACACTCACTTTTCCATTGTTCTGATAAGAATACATATTGATTGTCATAAATTGAAAGAACTGCATTTATTTTCTTAAGAATTTTATTTTGAGTCACAAACAATTGAATGCGTTCGAAATGATATATAATAAATAGCATTTTTTTCAAAAGGAAAAATATTAATTGTGTTAGACGAGCAAAAAAATTCATCATCGAACAGTTTTGTTGCATTCTCGTCTGTTGTTTTGAATTCTTTTCTTTTATATAATAAGTTTGTAACAATCAAACGCAGTTGTCACTAGAAAATTTTCAAAATCGCTACGAAGTGAGGAGATAATTGTAATTAAATGTCAAAAGATGATGGTGTTAATGGCAAAGGAGTGCCATTTTGAAGTCCCTTAGTGCTGAGGAATTTCAATTAAAAGTCGGTTGACGTTCGACAGAAAATGAATCTTCAATTTCAAAATCAATTAGACGTGACTTTATATCGCAGAGAAAAGATTCAAAATGCCGAATGTTTCAAAGTACAAAATAATTTAAAAAAGAACAGTTTTTAAAAACACCTTTTATTTGCGTTCTAAAAAGTAGAATCTTTTTATTTTAATTATTTTCTACTTTTTATTTTATAATTCATTATTATAAATCATTATAAATATTGCAGAATCTTCAAATTTGTTTTTTTCACAAATTCACTGCTAGATGGTGCCACTTGTACACAATCAAAATTTTAATGAAATTAATAGATTTACTGACAATAGTTCTGTAAATATTAAAATAGTGAATTGTCGTGGAAGATGATAAGTGTACAAAATTTCAAAACTCAAGCAAACAGGAAGTTGGAGAAAAATCGATTGCAAAATTCCATCGTTGCAAACATGAAATAAATCAAAAAAAGTATTTGAAAAAGTATCTTGTTCTTACTTTGTAGTATTCAGTTAGTTTCAGTATTGTGAGAAACTCTACAGCAAAAATGTCATATTTAGAATATTTTTTTACAAGCGCATCGCCTTCACGTAGAATGGAAATATTGTACATTTCTTTTCAATTATTGGATTTATTTACTCGCATGTTGCCACTCACATCCAAGAATAATATTACATAAATTTTTAATAATTTAAACTTTGTTTAGTGACAAAATTCTTTTTCCCAAATTTCTTTAAAATTTATAATTTTATTATTTTCTATCTTTGGTAGGGGTGAAACTTTTAAAGAAACTTTTTTAGAGGTGAAACTTTTTATTTAAAGGATATCGGCAGAATCTTGTATCATCTTTTCTTCGCTCCAAACTGAAGAAAGGAGCAACCTTTCTGAATACAGGGAATAATTGCCGTCGGCATGATTTCCCAAGCATCCTTAGAAAAAAAAATTCGAAAAAACTCAAAACTTGCTTACACAAAAAAGAACTCAGATATCGGCTGAAAATCTACGAATTCGATAAGCAGACAATGAAATCTAAAAACCTCTTGCGAAAACTCTACCAAATCCATCTAAGAAGAAGAATTTTTCCATTGTCCAGTCACACTTCCAATTTCGAATCCTAAGGTGCAATGTCAGCAATTAGATCATTCGATATTTAAGAAACATTCCTGAAAGCGAAAATTTTCCTGTAAACTCCTTGGGGCAAAATCTACCATAATTTATCGAAATATTCTCTTGTAACTTTTATAATGTTGGCGACTTTTAATGACTTCCTTCAAAGTTCAGCACAATTCAATTCTCACAATTGTTTAAAGGAAAAAATTATCGTCCAAAATCCCTAAATTACCTTTCGAGTAATAACCAGTTTGTTATAAGAATGGTACGAATTTTTCCAAACAGAACGTTAATAATGGTCAACGCTGGCTCATTTTGCTCTAAGCCATCGGATGATGGAGCGATTATAAGTTAAAGAAAAAGAATCGAAGAAAAATTTCTTGAGCTGCGTTGCAATCTACTAGCTGATCTGTAGCTGCAGCACCAGTGGACACAGCAACAATGTGATGTAACTTGATGCGTTAATAAGTAGCGTTGCGTGATGGAGGAGTGTCACAATCGTGTGAAAATAGCCTTGGCAGTCAGAGTTTTTGCCAAAGCATATCACATTTCAATTTTTTATTTCAATCAAGTATTAGAGGTTTCGAACTGCATGCATAAATATCTGCAAAGTTATTGAAAGAAGACACGAACTGCATTGCTAAACGATTTTTTTACATCATTACACCACTTACGGAGATACCACTACTGGGTTCTTAGACCCCGCACCTTAATTTTTTTAGCTTGATTAACGAAAATATCGACAATAGATGCTGGAAGAACTCCTCAGACCCGTTCATGCATCCGTTCATTCATTGCAGTGAAATTCCTACTACAAGTGCACTGTTGACAGAAGAAGCGCGAAGTCCTTCATAGCCCACAGATTTCAAACGACTGGGAGTGTTTCAACCCGGAAACTTAGATGACCAAGACTCTTGCGACGAAGAGCCTAGCGACAACGACAGTGGCGGTTTTTCGCATAGGCGCTAGAGGCTCTCGCCTAGTGCCGCTAGACTCTGGGGGACTCAAAATCTATTCGACAGACATTTCAGCCGACAGCAAATTTACGCTATTGGGTCGTTGAGGACCTCAAAACAATTTTGTGCCAGTGGCATCATATTGTCAAAATCCGCCACTGGACAACAACCGTGCTGAGAAAAGACAATCCAGTGAGGAAGCATTTCACTGCCTTGAGACGGCTATTTAGTTATTAGAACAACATTAAGAACTTGATTCTGTCCTATTGCTGTCTTTAGAAAGTGGGATGTATTTAGCGGCAAAAAAAAAAAGAAAGAAAACCAAAGCTCAGCTCTGAAGCAAAAGAAAATTTTGGTCTTCTTTTCATGGCAGGTATGAATTTGTAAGGCGTCTGATAAAATATATATACAGTTTCGTGTTTAATGTCATTGTTTCTTTGTTTTAAATTGTTCCTATGGCACATCTCCAGTCCCCAACTGTTTCGGATAAACGATGGTCTATGTGTTTTTTAATCAAGACTTAGATAAGGAAATGAATTTTATAATTTGATAAAACATTTACTTAAAACATGGACATGATTTAATAGGAATTTAACTTGAAAATTCATTTTTTTTTTTTTGCCGTAACATATTTTTTTAATATAAAGGAACTTAAAAAAGGGGAAGCTTTAGCTTTTAAATATCTCCAATAAAGTGGTATTTTGTTAAATCTAAAAGTTGTTAACTGATCATTTTTACAGGAGACCTAAGTTTCTGAACGACAAAAAAAGAGAGATAAGCTGGGAAAGAAGATTATTCTGGAGATCAAGAACAGGAAAAAAAAAGCTATAGATTTTATCCTTGTGAAAGAGGAAAAAAAATTAAGACTGTTAATTTACAGGTCATTTTCCTTTCACTCATCATCTGTTTAATTACTTCATGAGAGAAGAACAGGTTAAATATTTCGTCGAGAGACGCTAATTACCATCTTAGAAATTATCGGTAATTAGTGAAGTATGCAAGTCAGCTTCTGGAATACATCAGCACAAGCATTATAAAATCTTTCAGCTGATTAAAACAGAATCCGGAAGGAACTGAACCGAATGAATATTTATTGCAAATTATATATTGTAGAGTGATTAATGTATTTTTTTTTTTTTTTTGAAAAAAGAGAAAGGTTTAATATTCTGATTATGATCTTTTAAAAAAAACTTCCAAAAAAATTCTAACTTCGAAGTTTCTTCAAACTCGTAGTAGTCTACAGTATGTATGTGCGATTTGTATAAAATATAAGGAAACTAAGATGTGCCATTTTTGCTTTAGAACTTTAACTTAAAAATTACGTATTTTTAAGAATTTAAAACTTCTAAATATTATGAGGTGTCCATGCAGTTACTATGCAATCTCTACTAATAATAAAGAGAATTTGTGTGTGGGTCTGTGTCTGTCTGTGTGCTGGCGCTCTACAGGTCAGACCATTGAACCTAGAGCTACGAAATTGGCAGAAACATACTTTGGAAGATGGGAAAGTCCACTTCGGAGCAGTATTTTATTTTAATTAATTAAAAATTAATCGAAATTTTGGCGTTTTTCCTTAATAACTTCCGAAAATATTACAGCACAAAAATTATTTTTATGCAAAAAATTACCTTCCCAATGATATCAATTAAGTTGCCATACAAGGTTTTCTTGAATTTTAATAAATTTTTAAATATATTTTTGACATAATTTATAAGAATATTTTTCATTGTTGCAACGCAACTCAAACAGTTTTCATTGTTTAAACAAATAT
>BGPR01005330.1:53995-77586 GCA_013235015.1 Araneus ventricosus
GCACCCCTTCTCCCAAGACCATTAACAGTTGAGCGCGTCTCATCCAGTTTGCGCGGCACTCGTTTCTATTACAAGGGAGCGGCGGTCCCAAATTACGGGCTGCATTGTCCAGAAATGAGGGGGGCTTTTGCCCCTTAATGGCACCTGGCTAAACTGTTTTTGCGAAATGGCTCGCAATGACGGATAGGGAAAGTAAAAAATAACAAGGTTGCAGAATGATGCATTGGTTACAAAAGCGAACACTTTGGACTAAAGAGTCTTTGGTGTGACTTTTCTTTTTCTCCCACTTTTTTTTGTTACAAAAGGAATGACTATAGCGGATGTGCAGAAAGCCTGAACTATACTGCAGGATAATTAGGTATCTCTAAATATAAAATAAAGAAGATTCGTCCTTTTATAACGATCTCTACAGACCAAATTATTATTTTTTAATGAAAATAAATAATAAATATCCTAAAAGATAATTTAGAAATACTTCATCTGCAACTTTATTCATTATATCCAGATTAATTAATTAATATCATCCAGATTTTATTAATTAAAATTTTGTTTCAGCTCGTCCGTTCGGTATTATTGTTTAGCAACGGATTCGGAAACACTCCGCGCTTTTGCGCATGCGCCGGGGTGAGTTATTTTCATCAAAATAGGGGGAAAGTGAAGAATGGAAGGGTGGTGTTTACATTTTACTGAGAGCGATCTAACAAAGAACTCCGGAAATGCGCTCATATGACTCATTGCCTGACACCCCTTTCCAGTGTAAAATCGTCCAAAAGTGGTAGTCTCGGAATCCGTTGCTGAACAGTAGGTCTGATTGTCTGTAAATTTGTTTGTCACGCAATTACGACCAAACACGAGGTTCGATTTTCTTCGAATCTGGCACGAATGTTCCTTAAACGCATTGAAAACGACGCATGCGTAAGGAATTTTATTTTCGCTTCCGTTTCAAGGTGGTTGTCTCTTCAATGTTTCCATTTCATGTAATGTTCAAACTTTTTTCAGTGATTCTATCCAAACGGTTCATGTTACAAAAATTTTAAAATTGTCTCCAATCGCGAGTGTAAAATTTTCCACAACTTTGTTTCAGTAAATTTTTGTCGTAACTCGAATGCTTTACAGGCAAACGAAGGGCAAAGGTGAGAAATAATATTATAGACGTGTGTTGCTGACTTACCGAGAGTGAGAGATTGAGGAAGGGATGTCTCCACTCTCACACTCGTAAATCAGAGATGTGTCCTGACCAGGGCCGCCTTAACAAATTTTGGCGCCCTGGGCTAGAGTAATCTGGCGCTCCTTCAGAACCGTAACTAGGAATTTGAAAGCCTGTGGCCCAATGACAACAACTAATACAATAATCGAGGAGCAAACAAAAAAAGTTACCTGTTCTCTGATTAACGCTTTACAATTTTGCAAATTATCATCTTTTCAAAACAGGATTTTACAAGTGAGCTTCCGTATTTTTAGGTAACTTCTATTACACGTATAATTTAGGTTTTTGTTTTCTCATTGATTGCCTTTGTATGAATATTTTTTGAAGGGATCTATGATATAAACACCGTCTGGAGGCCTCTAACGCTCCAGAAATGTGGACGTGGCTACGTTCCAAAAGGGGCTCGCCCAGAAGGGAACAGCGGAGGGGTTTCTTTCCTTAGAATTCGGAGGGGGGGGTGAATTTTTCTTATCTGTGAAAGAGGAAGCGTTCAAGTATTGTTGGTAAACAAAATGGATAGAGAAGATCCCACTGCAAGGAAACAAAGGTTAGGAAGAGAGAGATTTGCACGATGGAGGGCGAGACAAAGACAAGAGACATTAAACAGAATTCAAACCTCGAATATTTAATTAATTAGAATTAATTTATTTTTCCACTTCTCGGAGATCTTTACTTTTCGTTTTTGTTAAAAAAAGGTTCTTTCTTTTTCGTACTTAATTTTGGAATTGAATATTTATATATTTTGAAAAACGAAAGTTAGTGTCAATTGAGTCATCATTTCTGTTTTTCATGCTTTTTTAATTTCTTAAACACCGACAATCAGATCTGAGATATTGTTGGCAAGCTAGTCTTAGACGGGCACGAATCTTCTATTATATACATGTTTATGTAACATTACAAAATCGATAATTATCTAGTTACAACCCCTAATCAAATCTTTACATTTAACATATTAAATATTGTTACAAACATGGAAAGTCGCTTCCCAGCAATGTGAGTCTTATGGTTGGGAAGAGAGTTTTACAGGGGTAAGTATGAGATGATCGACAGCAGCCACGTCTGGACCCCTGACTTTGGCGACGAAATATGGGATCTCAAAGGTGCTGGAATCTTCTCGATATCTCTATTAGGAGAGGAGATACACTTGAATGTACTAGATGATTCCATGTGACGTCACGGCCTGCCGGGGAAACTGTATAAGGAGAGCACTTGGATGACGAAGGGAATGTTGATCGACTGGAATCGCCTTGGAGCGCGAACGTCTTTGGAGTTCTATTCGCTGTGCGATCTAGTAAGCTGTTAGACGCCGAGCGGTAGTAGCGTTGATCCATTGGGAACGACTTTAGAGTTTCGTCCGCAGTGCGAGCTAGGAAGCAGGTGAGCTGAGCGCTATTGAAAGTGCAGTTATTGTCGTTACTAGTTATTTGCTGACTGTTTGTGTTGTTAAATATCAAAGTGCTGAACTGTTATTACCTGTGAATTGTTGTTTATTTACATTGGTAATCTGTGCAAGAACTATTGTTTCCTGTACCTGTGCTACGTGTTTTCCTGCATATTTGTAAATAAACCTTCATTTTCCATTATCCTGCGTGTTGGACTGTTTACACTATACACCCACAGAAAGACTTTTGTAACAATATTTTATTTAAATACATTTTTTGGTTAAAAGTTAAAATCAGTATTGTAAATTTTTTGGCGCCTTTGGATCAATGGCGCCTCTGGGCTACAGCCATATTAATCCATTGGATAAGATGGCCCTGGTCCTTACAGCCATTTATCTTTGCTGTGCAACTATGTTTACATTCGTCCCACTATACTTTTAAGTCACGTAATTCGCGAAATAATCCGAGAACAGAACCAGATTATTAAATAGGAAAAGTAGGCAACTGCCTAGGGCCCCACAACTTTAGGAGGAGAGAGGCGACGCCTCGAAAAATTTTGAGAGGCACTTTCGAACTAATTTAATTTCTTGTTTTTATTTAATTTACAAACGCTTATTCAATTTAGATTCAAGTGCAGTTTAAACTTCGGAAATTAGTTAAATTAAAAGAAATTTTTAATTATTTTTTTTTATTCTATCATCATTCTTAATTAAATACCTTCTGCAAGTTTTATATTAATCGCTTTGTAATTCTAAAAATATGTTTCTTTATAATTTAAACAATGTTCGACCCTATAATTAAGATAATTTTCTTTTCGATAGACACAACTCAGTTATACATTTCACATTGTGTAGTAAATTTGTCAAATAATCAATGGATGCACACAAGATGATCATCAATTTCAGATGCAAATTAAGTGCCCCTCAATATTCATCTCGGTGTTTGATAACTTAAAATTGGTTTTCTGTTAAAAAAGAATTTTTTTATATATCTTTCCTCGGGAATTTCGATTTTGATTATCGAAGTTTCTCATATCGATAGAATAAACTTTTTTTTTACAGATGTGAATTTTTACGGTCTCATTGAAATAAAGAAAACATTTAGTTAGAACGCCTCGAAAAATTAAGTAAATTTTTAAATTACAGTAATGCACCGTTTATATGTCTTTCAAGGGACTGACGTAAAACGGCGTATAAACGGAAAGACGTGCAATCGAAATTTTACTAAACGACTTTGATTATTAACAACTTAATACTACTGATGCAAATTCGTTTAAAAGTACTAATTTTGAAGCTTTTTAAGATAGTTCTAGTATAATACCACATTAGGGTGTCCCTTATTTTTTAACTTTTAAATTTTTAAATGCCCGTCCTCCAATTTTGTTCCATTTACTTCAAGATCAACCCATAAAAAGTTTTGGGTAGCTAAGCCTCTTTTAACCCGTGCCGACTTCGAGAGAGAATGTGAATGATGAAAGCCATTATCGAGCCTTTTGTTTTGGCCGAGGTGCCTTTCTGTCTGTTGTTCGTTTGTTGGTTTGCAGTTCTTTTTTATAACTTAAGGGAAGTAAAATTAAATGTCAGTGAAAGAGCCAATCTAACAGTAGGTGAATGTATAATATTTTGGGAAAAATATTATAGATTCCCCTCAAAATCTATGCAACGTTGCATGAAGAAATTGATTGACCTGTATGCATCATGGAGGACTCTCCAAAAGAATTCAAAAAAGAAACGGGATATTTTTAGGAGACGTGCAAAGGATTTCAAGAATCTTTAGACAATCTTTTCGACATTGTTCATGCCGACGCATTTCAGTTGATAAAAATTGAAGAAGGCAAATTATTTTCAGTGAAACAGAGAGAGCCAAGACGAGTAGGTTATCTTGGAGGGATAGATAAAAAGCTTTCCGAAAAAGAAGAAAATGTGCCGGAAAAGAAGGAAATAGAGGAGAAGAGACGAGAATAAAACCAATTTTTAGCCTCTACATCTTCAGCTGTAAGTTATGCGTCATCATCTGATGAATCAATTAAGGAATTGTTCACTTCTGATGAAAGTGATGATAGTGATGTTTCTTGCCACTTTCCAGAGAATACACAAAATCAGGATGTTTTAAAAAGAGGTACGAAAAACTTTATTACGCCGAAGTAAGTGGCTTCATTAGATAAATGTCAACTGAGTGTGAGAGATTCTGTTTACATTATTCATGCAGTAGTAGAAGCACTTGGCCATAATACTGAAGAGTTTATTATTAATAAGTCATCAATTCATAGAATCCGACAAATTAAAAGAAAGGAATCTGCCCAATCCATAAAAGTAGCATTTCAAAATGATATTCCTCAAATCCTTACTGTTCACTGGGATGGTAAGCTATTACCAGCATTAAATGTCAGAGATGCAAAAGTAGAAAGACTGCCAATTATTGTTTCATTTGGTGATAGAAAACAGCTCATTGGTGTTCCAAAATTACAAAATGGAACTGGGAGAGAGCAAGCACATGCTGTTTGGATTGCTTTAACACATTGGTGTCTGGAAACTAATGTGCAAATTTTGTGCAGTGACATAACTGCTTCGAACATCCTTTTAGAACAAAAACTAAATAGAGAAATGTTATTTTTCCCATGCCGTCATCACATATATGAGCTAGTTTTGCGAAATGTATTTGAAAGCAAAATATGTGAGGTAGCAAAAAGTCCTGATACCGCTTTTCCAAGACTTGAGAAAAAAATTGGAAAATCATCAATATTAATAATATCAAAAGTGGGAAAGAACATGTGGAACGGCATTTTAAAGAGACAGAAATTATAGAAATGTTTGTAATTTTGGAAAAGAAAATAAAGAAGCAAAAACTGAGAGGCGACTTTAAAGAACTCACCGAACTATGCATAATGTTTTTGGGAGGAGATACTGAAAAGAAATTTAAAATCCACCCTCCGGGTGCGATGCATCAAGCTCGATGGATGGCAAGAGCAATTTATTCCTTTTTGTTCAGTTCGCAAGTTCCACTATCTGTCAAACATGAGAAGGCTTTAAGAGACATTTCATTATTCATTGCATCTGTGTATGTGATACCATGGCTTAATTGCAGTGCAGCTGTAAAAGCACCCAAACAAGACCTCTGCTTTTTAAAATCTTTAAAATCGTAAGAAAGGACTGACGTAACAGTTTCAGGAGTAGCCTTAAAGAAGCTTATACAGCACTTGTAGTATTTATCAGAGGAATTGTCAGTTTTATCCCTTTTTGATGAGGATGTTGATGTACAAGTGAAATTGAAAATTGTAGCAAACCTTGATCGTGAGTGTCTTCACATGGAACGGAGATATATTCGTTCAGTGCAAGAAGCAGCAGGCAAATTGTTTGGTAAGTTTATTATTTTTATTATTTCTATTATTATTGTTTAGGAATGCTACATTTGTATTTACACTTTATAATTCTGTTATTACTGTATTTTAGATAAAACATTAGATGACTTTGTTTCTACTAAAAGCAAAGACTTTTTCTATCGCCTTCATATGGAAACTTGTTTTTCTTCAAGAATGCCCTTCAACCTGGGAAAATAATATGTCATATTTGGAAGTCAAACGGAACATTATTGTGTTGAAAGCAGTTAATGACAGTGCTGAAAGAGGTGTTAAATTAAGGCATGACTTTAATGGGTTATTAACTGTTAATGAAGAACAAATACAATTTGTTCTTCGTTGCGTCCAAGATCATCGCAACTTATATCCAGATTGCAAAAAATCCACGTTAAAAAGAAAATATCCACACTAATTTTAAGTTCTGCAGTATCAAGCATATGAAAGTATTAATGTATATACGAGTTGACGATTTATTAAATATAATATTTAATTAATAATGCTGAGTATTTTATTTATTCCAAATACATCATATCATCTATTGTAACAATGAAAGTTCTGGCTCAGGTCGGCACGGGTTAATTTCATCCTACTGGACTCAAATATTACGCGTGAGTTAATCTGATCAAAAGGAACAATTTTTGCGGGCGGGCAAAAAGATTTCAGTATTTTTTTTTTATCCATAATAAGAGACATTCTGTACTACATAGTATGGAAATTGAAAATTAAGCATTTATCAAAAAAGATAGAAAAATCACACCTTTTTAGCATATCTTGAGTATTATTAATATCTTATAAGATTTATGTGCATGCGGGTAGGCGTTTAATTAAAAAAATATCTTTAACCGTCGCGTGACGCGCTGATTGTCTGTGAGTATTAAATACAGCATTATGAATCTAAATAATTTAATTGAAAGATTTTTCACTATTCTTTTGACAAAAGAAATAAATTTTTCAATGGAGTACAATTCGACTTTAAAGGAAGTTGGAATAACTTCTTCATCATCGTTTAAATTAGCACCAGACACTTTGTCTCCAATTAATTCGTCAATTGTGAATCATTTCGAAGTCACGATCTCTTTATCACAGTTCGCATACCAGAAAAGAAGGAATTTTCACATTTTAGAACTAGGGGAAACGACATATAACCGAAGCTTTGCGTCGTATAAACGAATTATTACAATCAATAAAAATGAATGGGGCCTGTGGTGAAATGACGTATAAATGAGAAACGTATAAACGGTGCTTTGTTGTATTTGCTTAATATTTCTTGGATAAGAGCATTTAAAGCATTTAATTAAAAATCAGCTTTAGAATCTGTTATTGTTTTCTTTTCTTTTCCCGCAAATATAGTCAGAACAGTTTATTTTTTTCCTTTTACGAGCATTTGTTTCGTAATTATCGTTTGACGGCTGTGTAAATATTGCTTCTGCACTTCTTATGAAAACAAATTGGTCCAGAATTCTGAGATAAATAACCTTATATGTTTTCTTTATGAAAAGAAACTGTTCATTATTAAGATATTCAAAATAAAATAATAATAACTTAATAAAAATACCGAAAAATTTATAGTGGTAATAAAATAAAAGAATTAGATATTAGTTTTTTTCCTCTCGTATAGTTTTCAAATTTCCTCTCGTATCAGAAAGGCTTACAGCTTTGGTCAATTGCAATTTATGCGTGAGGGATTTGTATGAAAAATTCCCAAAATTAAAGAAAGAAATTATGTGAAGATATTAAAAGAAAAGAAAAAGCATGATGTGAAAGCTAATGCTTGGTGCTTTTAAACTGAACTCTGACTAAAATATAAATAAATGATGAATAAAAAGAGTTTTCGAAAACATCCTTTGATTAGTATACCAAAAACTATTTTTTCTTTCTGAACTGTTTAGTCTTTATTATATATATATTATATTACATTATTGAATATCGAGATAATTTTTTTCTAAAATTTGCTATCAGGTGGCGCCACGAGAACGGAAGAAATAATTAATCGATTAACAGACAATTAAGATTATAAAATATTCAAATATTTTATCATCATCGAGAATAACCAAGTGTACAAAATTTCAAACATCAGGAATTAAATGGAAAAAACGATTATAAAATTCCATCTTTACGAACATGAAGCAAGCCAAGTTAAACAAAAGCGTATAAAAGGATAAGTAACAATCTGTCAAATTTTTATGGCTACGTATCATACGTAGGCGGCCAAACGTCCTCCCGATGGTGTGGTGGGGAAGTTTGTAGAGGGGAGTGCCAACTCAGGTGTCGCCCTTCTCATCTGGCCGCGATTCAAAATTACGAGGTCCGTCCCTAAATAGCCCTCATGTTGCTTCAACAGGACGTTAGTATAACTAACTAAACTAAAGTCACATATTTATAAAAAGCATTATAACATACTAATTTTAAATCCTACAAATATGTGTTTGGTATCCCTCATTTCAAAATTCATAAAACTTTGTTGTGAAGTTGTCACCGGATTTTGAAATGATGAAATAAAAATAGCTCGAAATTGCATCCATTTTCAGTATAATTTGAACTAAAGAGAATTGAAACAGTAGAAAGTACTCTTGCTCAAAAACTGGCAATGATATTATTCGTTTCAAAATCCATCAAAGTTTGATGCGATGTTGTTGGAATTTGAAAATTAATTGACACGGTTTGAAATTATGAACTGAAAATAGTATGACATTATACACATTTTTAGTAATTGAGCTTATTTATACGGGCTATAACTTTTAGCGATAATTTAAACTAAAGAGAATTGAAACAGTAAAAAATACTTTTGCTGAAAAGCTGACAATGCTTTAAGTGGATTTCTCAAGAGATATTTTCTGTATCGCAGTATATAATTGGCATGTTTCTAACGACTTTCTGCACTCATAATATACAAGATTTATCTGGCAGAATTGTAATGAACCCATTAATAATACGTAATGTCCATCTTTCCCTCTTTTCCCCATCGCAGTTTTTGCACAATAAACAAAAGGCGCTATTTATTCTAATCACTTTGGAACTTTTCTATTAATCGTCATTACAGAAAGCGAAAATTTGCCGCGGGAAGTTGCCCGGATCTGTGCAAACGATAATTTGCGTAATAAATACAGATGTTTTTTATATTATTTTTTCACTCATTTTTTGACTTTGTTTTTCGTTTCTTTTTCCGGACTTTGATCGCTGAACTTTTTACATTGCAGGCGATTACTGAAAGACCGAATCGAAGAAATGTTTCCAACAAGGGTATTCGGCTAGTATATTCTAGAATATTTTAAGTTTATGGTAATTCAATTTAATAACAAGGATTTTTAAAAACATATTTTTATTTGTTACTAAAAAGTAGATTTTTTTTATTTTAGTTATTTTGTTTATAATTCATTATTATAAATATTATGTAAGATAGTAACCGATGTTTTTCTCAAATTCATTAACAAATAGCATCACTCTTATGGAAGCAAAATTTAATTAATAGGATAGGAAATACTTGGCACTCGAGACACACCAGTTATGGGGGGGGGGGGTTACGGAGGACATGAAATCTAAGATCCAAAATCTTCAAAACTTAATAAATGTTTCCTTTAGACATTACTAAGAGGTTGATTTAAACCTAGATGCTAAATGTACCTGAAAGGTAATTTTGTTAAACTGTAAGGAAAGAGTTTTTATTCGAACTTGAGAAGAACTGAATGGCACCCGAGAAGAATAGAAAATTCGGGCTCTATGGACGACGCACAATAGCCTCCATTACGAGAAGCACTTGTGACGAACCCTCAGACAGAGGTACGACCCTTCATCGGCGATGGGCCCATAAGAGCAACATCATCACTATTATATTCTCCAGGAAAGCGAGAACCAGCTTACTTATAATACAACTTCTCATCCCAATATTCAAGGAGTCACCTGAAGGGATTTGGAGATTTAATAGTGGTAATTATACAGCCGATACAACATTGGTACTAGCTTTAAACGTGTATAGCCCTTCGATATAGCAACTAGCGTTGCATACAACTTGTTCCCTGCGAAGTGGAAAACACAGAATATCTGAAATATTGCCAGTTCTTTTGGTGGTTGAGATGTAGCGGCCTATTACATCAAGAATGTCTGGAATTTTTCGGTAACGAATTCAATGCAATGGTTCTTTCCAAGTTTGCTTGAGAATCATCGTTGAAATATCATACTCACAGGGGCAAGAGAATGGTAAAGTAAGTAATATTGCGTATGAAAAAAGATTGCGCTTTCGATTTCTTCACCGAAAAAAAATGAAATCGACATTAAAAAAAATATTATAATAGTATATAAACTGGCTGTTTCATTGACGATTTGTCGTCGTTGTTTTCTCATATCATAAAATTGATTAAACTATACGATATTTGACGATTTTTACTCTTTCTTAAATTCCAAAAAATTATCCAACTGTCAGTTTTAATGCAGCACTCTATTTTATATAGTTTCCATAATTCTTAGAAAGTTATTTACTGTTGTAGCCCTAGGAACTTTCTCACATATAACTGTGTTTTATATTTTCCTTGGATATGAATGGCAACTTGGACGTAAATAAATGCAATAATTAATAATGAACACAATATTTTCACGCAGCGTTAATGGCAACGAAGATTCTAAGATAATCTTCGCAAATATGGCTCTAAAGTATTTTGTAAAATTACCTTTCCGCATCGGCGGATGCAGTCCAAGATATGATGCAGATCACATATAAAGTTTTATACATCAGGCTCGGCCGTTTTTGCGTTCTTGTGTGCAAAATATACAAAGACAAAGAATTGTAATCGTCAAATAATTTGGCCTCGAGATGCTGGCCCTGCCTCAGAACAAAAATAGGAATTTTTAAAATTATGTCTGTCATTCTGTGAACACAATAATTCAAAAATGGAACATGCTAAATAAATAAAAGCATCATTTAATAGACCTATATTAAATGATGGACCCAATCGGTCAACAGGATGCATACTCGATTCTCTTACCTATTATACTACAAAGTCTAAAGCGGGACATTCACCAGTGTTCCACTCCATTTTTTTAAATTGGAACAAGCGATGTCAAAAGCCTTCATCTATGTTGAAACCTGATGAAAATTGACGTAGACAGACGACGAAGTTGGTAGTGCCTCGACCTTGAATGCTGTTTACTACTCTGGACTGACTGAACGATTTTTACTTTCTCGTATACGAAGTATACAAAGAGAAAGTATTGTAATCGTCAAAAAATTCGAACTCGATATTTTGACGAATCTCCACGTTTTAGACCTCCCTGAGTCCGAAAAACACAATTTTGGAATTATGTCTGTCTGTGTGTGTGTCTGTGAACACGATAACTCGAAAACTATTAGAGCTACGGGGATGAAATTTGGTATGTGGTCTTTAAATATAATTTGTAGGTTTCTATCAAATTTTGGACAAAATCCGTCAACGGGAAGTCTGTCTGTCTGTCTGTTCGAGGTCATGCGAACGCTATAACTCAAAAACTTGAAAAGCTAGATGGATAAAATTTTATACACAATTTTATCGTCATGAATGTAGGTCTGTATAAAATTTTGGGCCAAATCCGTCAAAGGGTTGACTGTCTGTCGGTCTATATAATCGCATACTTGTTCAGTTTTGAAACTAACTCCCTGCGCATGCCTACTGGTGCGTATTGGAGAGAGAACGGACGCTCCGAAACTTGGCAGTTTGCCAAAAACGAATTCTGGAGCGATTTTGTAAGGAAGCAAACATTTAGGGAGTCTCGCCAGGTCCTGTTGCGCAGCAGAATGCGCAGGGGATTTGAATTTGTTTTGATCCTTCAAACCACGCGTGGTTCCAACTTTGGTTTACTTGCGACGGAGGTTTATTTGACGTCTTTTATTATTCTAGTTTTCTCTACATGTGTTAGGAGTATACGAGAAAGTTTAGGGGAGACCACTCCCGCTGGTTTGCCACGGAAGAGAAACATGAACTTCTCTCTCCAGCTATTTAACGCTTTTCTTAGTTCTCTCTGAACGATTATTTTTAACTAATACTTATTTATTTTTTCTCGTTAATTACTCTTTTAATTTGCCCTTGAATCATTAATCCGTTTTTTAATTTAAATTTTTAACAAACTTCTATGATCATTTTTAATTGTTCTTATATTTTTTATTTTATTCTTTTATTTATTTTTTCTCCCTCTCTTTCTTCTCTCTTAATACCCCTTGGCACAGTATTATTAAGTTAGAGTTATTGTGTTATGTCACTTTCTTTTACAGCACAGTTATGGAATGGAGATTATAGGTCTTCGACCCAGGCTCTCCATACAAAAAGTTACTATCGGTGGTTCGGCAAAGTTGGAATTCCAACGAGGCTGGTTTTCCATTCAGCCCGTTTGGTCATAAAAGTGAAATATGATCCTTCGAGGCAACCGATAAATCACCCGTGTGTGATTGGGAGCGTTGGGGAGAGCGAATGTGCGTGGGAGTTGCGGTTAGTCTGGAGAAATCAGGGCGGGGAGGGAAGGATGCTCTCTCTAAAAAGCGAAATCCCCCCGTGTTGGGTAGGGGGAGTAGGGGTGATCAAAGAGGCCGATAGTGCATTTTGGAGAATCCGTGAATGATGTACCTAAATCGATAGATTTGAATCGATGGAAAACAAAGCGGTCTTTGGGTATAGCAGAATGGAGTGGACTACTCGCGAATGCCCAGCTCAACACAAAATGCATCGTATTGTGTAAGTATGTGAGAATACAAAGGGGGTAACACTCTCGCTGTCATTAGCTGTTATGTCATTAAATAAAATAATTGTGTGGCCTTGCTCTTAAGTTACACCTCTATTTAAATGTGTAATTTGCCTTTTGTAAATATGGTGAGTTTGCTTGTTGTTGATACGTACTGCTCGTTGGTTGTAGGATCTACCTACAGGTAGCCATTAAAAATGGTCTAAAATAGTGATAGATTTTTAATACTTGATAGTTTTAATAAATATTACTTAATTAATATATGAGCAGCGAATAATTTTACTATATAAAGTGATAATAATTATAGTTAAAAATTTATAGTATTCATAAGTAATTTTAACAAACAAACGTTGCGCTACACTTTGAATACAACAGTTGTACCATAATAATACTTCAAAATAAACAGTGAAATTGGCATCTAAAATGTCTAAAGTTTTTTAAAAATTTGAGAAACGTTTATTGCTTCTTTTGATTGAATTTATTACATAGTTGTGAAATCTTCGAATGAATAAAGGACATTAAAAATGATTCACTTATAGTCTCTAAGGACTCAAGGTGTGGACGGTAATTTAACTAACAATATCAATTCAAGAAAAAAAATGTTTAAAAGTTTCAGTTTTGAATTCGAATTAGTAAAACTAATTTCGATTTCAATTCGCATATTTCACCTTTGAAGGTCAGTCGTTCATTTGAAAGGTATGCAAAAAGCTTAGATTTACTTCGTTAAACAAAAGAGGAAAGATATTGAAAATGAAGCATTGAACATTTTACTATGTTTTTAGGTCAGATAGGTTCATTTTTACTTTTTTGATCAAATGTTTTTCTCTCAGAATCTGAAAACAGGCCTCATTATTTATTATTTTCCTGTTTCCTTGAAGTCGTCTCTATGGATGTAATGACCGTATAAATGCATGTTGTCACTTTTTATTTAATACACAGCGGGAAACAAGTTCTGAAGATGTCTAATTGTAACTTGTCAATCGTTGTTTAAATTTTTGTCTGCAGTGTAATCATAATAATTATGATGGTAATAAAAGATTCGTAAGAGAAAAAAGTGGTATTAGAATTAAATTATAGTTTATTATCAAACAATGGACGAAGAAAATATCGTGTTAACTATGGAAAATAGTACAACTAACCATTTCCATTCAGTAAAGTTTCTGTTTCGTTGTCACTAATAAAGCACAAATTACTATTATTTAAGGTAAAATCCGTTATTTAATGTTTACTATGTAAAATTATCTGAGAATTATGGAGACAAAGCTTTTTCCATTCTAAAAAATTCTTTTGTTGGTTTAGTAGAAGGGTTATTTCGAGGTCGCGATCGTCTTTCTATGAATTGGACATCTTTGTGCTTTCGCCCGTAGCAAACTAAACAATGGGTTACTTTTTTAATGTATTCTCTGTTTTTGCTAACTCCTAGGTACCGCTTGAAACACCACTTAGTTTATGCAACCCTGTTCAAGTTCACGCGGTCTTTGATCCATGTTTATAGTGAAGGTAAAAGCGCCAGGTTCGAAAAATTTTATGTTTCAATTCCCGAGCTTTAATTCTGATAAGCTCAATTTTAATCATATTTCCAGAATCAGAAAAAAAAATTCAAAAATCACAATAGCGTAACGACGGCGGGGGGCAAGGGGTATAGATGCCCAGGGTGCCACTCTAGTGGGGTGCCATGTAGACAAAACGTTACTGCTTTTTAAACCCAAATATGACTAGGGAGCGAAAAAATAATACCGTGCCCTAATAGTACAAGATGCTCTACAACATTGCTGATAGCTTCACGAAATAACGTTCAGCATTCAGAATATTGAACAACGCCCGAAAAATATCGTGCTGCAATATCTTTTTGCTAATAGGGTAGGACTCCGTTTAGACATGCTAAGTCACTGATGTCGATTGAGGGGGCAGGGCGTAAAAAATCATATTATGTCGCGATTTCCACTTATCATCGATACGCCACTGATAACTTACCCTTACACTTTTCAGATGATATGCCAAATGTAAATGATTTAAAGAGTATTAGAAGATTAACCCTTAAGTTCTCTGTGTTGCCAATTTGGTCTTCTAAAATCTTTAGAATAAGAATGAAGCTCTAGTGCCTGTTGTTGCCATTAGGACACGTACTAAAAATGCCATTAAATCAATTTACAGCATATAAATGGCAGCCTGAGTACTGATGACAAAATAAAAATGAATTCATGTTTTTCGCGTGGAGCTCATCTTTTTTGCTTTGTTTGTACGCTTGAGAATACAATATTTTTTTAACAATGTTGCAGGAAATTCCTTGTCTATATTATTAGTTCTTAAAATTCATCTATGTTTAATATTACAGAAATTCTATGTTTAATATTATAGATGTTTAATATTATAAAGAAATTTTTTTCTCAACTAAAGCCCAGTGTTGCCGATTGATAACAAACTGTTCCTTAGCCGTAAGCCATACTTAAAACAAAATAGGATTTTTAAAAGTATTTTCCCCATGTTTTATATAAGAAATGAAAGTCACAAGAACATTTTTAAATCATTTTTTAAACACCGGGCATTTAAGGGTTAAAAGAATTAGGAGATTAAAGCTAAACAATGGCTATTGGATAAAGTACGAGAAACCAGATGTCCCGGATTAGCCAGGACTGTTCTAATTTTCAACTTTTTCTCCTAGAGAGAATAAATGTCCCTCATTTCAATTAAATGTCTCGTATTGTCCTAGTCTTTACCAGTTCACTTTAATTGTTAGTATTAAAAAATATTAATCAGATTGAATTTTAAAAATGTTAGCGTAGGAAAACTTAGCGTCCTAACTTTTACGATGCATAAAATGCTTTTGTGTGGCAAGGGTAAATATTACCCGGGCATAGCATTTGATTTCGTCTCCATTCGCATATTTGGCGTTATAAAGGGAAATAAATGTTTGAGGGGAGTTTTTTAAATAAAAAAAACGACAAGCCTTAACCGAAAACCAGCAGGAGTGTCTTCTTCTCGATTTACCCGTAAATCTACACAATCTTACTTTCTTTGTATATCACTTCTTAGAGAAAAGTGCATGCCTTTTGTAACTCTTCCCATTGGTCTATTAAGTCCAAAATTTGATCAGATTTTGAATTTTGGTTTAAAAGCCACATATAAGGTTTTAGTTATCTACCTTGTTACGTTTCTGAGTTATCGCATTCATATACGCACGAATAGGCAGACAGACAAACAATTGAAGGGTTAATTCTAAAATATAACACAGATTTGTAATTCTGTTGATAGTATAACATTAGATCAAATTCCATTCGTCTATTTCGCTCTGTCTTAGAGTTAGAGTTCTCAGACACCGACCGACAGGCAAAAAATAACTCCAAGAATAGTTTTTTGGAACTTAGAGAAGTCTTAAACATGATCTGCATCAAAATTTTGAGATGAAATATTTTATGATTACAAAACTTTCCCTTTGAGTGCGAGAAAGGAAAAAAGAAAGCATATTATAGAGAAAGGGATATGCTACAAATGCAGTGGCGGCTCGTCCATAAGATCTGAAGTCCCCCCCTGAAATTATTTTAAAAGATTGTATTTTTGTTTTTATTCTAATTGGCTTCTTTTTTCCACTTTGAGAATTCAGTGATCAACGAAAATGGCAAAAAAAGTAATAAAAAATGTAAAATGAAGACGGAAAATCAATCAAGAAGTAAGAGAGAGTCAGACCAGAGCTGCAAATATTTTCGCCCCTGCTCAGGATCCGAAATTAACGCAATGATCAACGCGAAGCGGGAGAAAAGCAACCCTTTCTCTGCTTAAAATTGCATTCATTTGAGCTACATTTTTCCCAGTTCACGATCTGCGCGATTTCCTCATTTGGCTTTTTTTCGTTTTTTCTCAGTAGTTAAGTAGTTTTTTTAAATTCAATTCTAGAGTAGTTGTAATTTTTTGCTCCTTTATGTTTCTTCGGGTGCTTATTACGAATCTGAGGTTTGCCACCAATAAATTTTTTCTTGGGATTTTAGTTATAGCCAAAAACACGAAAAACATTCACCAGTTTTTTTGCTTATAACTCAAAAACTATCAATTTTTAATATATCATCATTATATACCAAAATAATCAGCACAAAATTAACTACAAATTAGGTCTATACAACTTTTGCAGCACTGCTTGTTTCTGAGCTGACAAGCCGCCACTATACAACTGTTTGTAAAAATATGTCTTTAAATTTCGAACCGAAAATCGTAACATGCAGGGCAGGATTTATACATTTCTAGGCCCAAAGCCAAAGCATTTAATTCTGCCCCCCCCCCCCCCTGAGATGCATTCACCACGAGAATAGAGATGGGCAATTTAAATATGTCGCCAGTTTATTTTATGTCTATGGATGTGTTATGAAAACAGTATTTTATACAGTCTTTCGAAATAGGGCCGAAATTTGATGCTATTTCGATTTTATTGTAATTTATTTTATATTTGCGTCCTAGACCATGACCTAGGTTGGTCCTATGGGAAATCTGCCCATGGTAGCATGATAACAATTTAGGCTTGACTCGTCTGGCTTTATTGGATCAGCCATTGAATTCTGGGCATCAGCAATTTACAGAAAGAATGCCAGACTAAACACATCACCATGCTGATAAAAGCGAAAGTGAAAATTCTGCTTTGGAATTAACTTCCAAAGAAAGCATTTTTTTATTATTATTGTTAATATTATTATTTTGCCATATTATTGCTTTTACATTGGCAAAAGCATGAGAGTGAAATATTTGATGAAACAATGAAATTGGTTTGAATTTCAATATAATAAAATGTAATGTTAAAACTGGGTTTTAAATTAGTTTTGAAAATTGGATTATTGAAATTAGGAAAAGAATTTTAAGGAATGAAATCGTTGTCTCTGAAAAGCTTAATTTTTGAATTTTAGTGTTAAAATGCTTTCTATGCTATATTATGCCCCGAAGTAAGTGAGGAAAAACATTAAAATTGTAATTAATTTTTAATTAATTAAAAATCTAATTAAAATTTTGACCAATTCTTTGTTAGTAAGCATCTTCTACTTAACTTTGGTGCCAAATTGGGTAGCTCTGGATGCAAAAGTCTGCTCTGCAGAAATTTTTATCGATTTTCTCACCGCGTAATGCACAATTTACAGATATTATGCCAGCCTAAAAAAATTAGTGTTAAAGCGTTTACAAGAAAATCACCGATCTTCTTAGCTTTCAAAAGAAGTGACGGACGCCAGAAAAATTGCAGTCTACACTTCCATTAATTGAAGCAGTAAAAAAAAAAAGATTTATAGTAGAGATTTTAAATCGCCACTGTAATTACAGTGATGATATTTGCTACTTATTAAACTCACAAATCAGCAAGTGAAAATAAAACGTTGTTTCTCAGCAGTCAAACATATATTTGTTTCATTTAACTCCTGCCACCTAACTTAATTAAAAATTATTTTCAAGAAATCAAACTAATATCGATTACAACAATACACTATATCGATACAAACATAAAAATAATGAAAAATACATAAGAATGAAATAAAACTACTGCATCTTCAACAATTAGCATGTGAAAACAAATACGGTACACCTATGCATACAGATAACGCACTCATTCCACTGGACAGCACCCAACGATCATTCCTCCAAGGGTGACGTCCAAACCTGTCACCAATGCATCCTGAGCACCAACGGGGTAGTCCGTGAAAGGGTCTACCTCTCCCATGGATGTCCATTCGGGCAGAAAACAGGAAATGACATGCCTCCCTACATCTTGTATGCACTGCTGCGTTATTGGGCAGCACGTGGACTGGAAGTCAATTTGTCTACGCCTTCCAATCCGGTGTCACATCACATATGTTTATTCTAAATTTGAGGCGATGCTACATTAATGCTAATTGGACCGGATATCGCGAGCACGTCTATTAAGGTTATTGACAGATGGCGCGTCCTCACTGAATTTGCCAATTACCATTTCGGAATCACTGGAGCATTTATTTCTGCCAAATGAGCTTCGGTAGAAGATGGAATTTTAGATTTTAGACAGAGGATTTAGTCTGTTCATAGCTTTTATAAATGTCAGTTTTTCTGTAGTAATTCGTTTGTAAAATATTTTGGTAATAAAGAGAGCTAGCTACGGCATCTAAAGTGGAACAACTTGAGACCTCGAATTAAAACTTACAGTAGTGCTTCAATTTCTTCCAAACATGATTGTCTCTTAGCACAAAAAAATTTTGCTCAGTCCAAAATTTTTACTGACCCAATTTTAAATTTATAAAGAGAAAAAAAAAGATACTGTAATGAAGCCTTCACTGATAAATAAATAAATAAAATAATTTTATCAAATTTTCGTTAACTTTTTATGAAATGTCTGAAGCATTACGGCTTTCTCAATTATATTTTACAATTGATCTTTACTTTCTCGTATACAAAGTATGGTAATGGTTAAAAGATTCCGCTCCGAAATTTTCACGAAACTGTTGGTTTTCGAACTCACTATGCACCAATAAAAATCAGTTCCGGAATTTGGTCTGTCTGCGAATCTCTATCTCTACTAATAATAAAAGAGAAAGTATGTATGTCTGTTGGCGGTCTACAGAACAGACCGGTGAATCTAGAGCTCGGAACAGGTATTTAGGAGCCATTTTTTTCAATTATTTATTCAAATTTTAATTATTTAAAATTTAAGCAAATTTTGGCCGTTTTAGACCATTTTTTTCTAGAATAACTTCCGAAGCAATTATCGCACGAAAATTATTTTATACCATTTTAAAGTGCGAATTTTCACCTTTCTAATGTTGTTAGTTTTAGCTCTGTATATTATTTAGGCGAATTTTAAAAGTATTTTTGAAAGCATCATTTATTGCTCGCAAATCGTTGAAGGTCACTGAATGGCCAACACCCCTAGTGGAGAAGGTCACGGAAAGTTGTACTCTCCATGGAAAGGGAAGGGAGAAAAATGCCCTCCTTTTTCCTTCTTGGGAATGACGTGGAAGCGCTTCTCCTCTACCGCGGTTGGCTTTATAATCCAGTCAACGAAGGCCAAAAATCGACGAATAGAAAAAAAAAATGGTGTAGTTTTGAAATTTGGTTGGGGGTAGTGTCCTAAATGACATACTGAAAGTCCCCGCCGGTGGGGTGCGAGAGGGGTACGGGGGGGATTAAAGGGGAGTTTTCAATTTTTCTTAAATATTTCGAAAATTATGGGCTGTAGCGAAAACTTGCGAAGCCACTTTTCCAACGGAATTTTATCAAACTTTTATTCCTGTTTCAAATTATACTTGCTTTACCAATCCTTCAACAAACTCAGTTAGAATACCACAATCTGAGCGAAACAGATAATGAAATATCAAACTAAAAAAGAATATGGAATATGATTGATAATATTTCAACAATCTAATATTGGCTCGAATTATGGAGTTTATTACATTTTTTTATTTCAAAAAATTCCTTTTTTATTCTCATGCCATTTTTGTTAAAATTAAAGTGCATTTCAATTTGTAGCAACAATTACAAATTAATATTTCAGAAGTAGCAGCTAATAACTGCATTCATTTACTGTTACCTGAAATTTAAATTTCATGTACGCACTGGAAACTTAGAATTTTGAATTTATGCATCTAAAGATGATCTTTTAGTGCTATTGTGACAATGACATTTTGTCTCACCCTCCTGCCGGTGGATGGCGCTGCAAGGACCTTTCACTTTCCGGAGAAGAACGAGAGACAGAGTGACTTGAGACTTCGTGCGAGAAGGTGGCTTTTTAGCCCCCTCACAGGGACGGACAAAACTCGACATGCGTAGAGAGTTGAATATTGTAACTTAAATGTAATTTAAGCTTAGTTAATCTAGAATGATTCTATGTGGTAGATGTGTGAACAATAAATTTACTTTAATTCAACTATGGCCCAACTTTATTTTAACCGCCGATTTCACTTCCTGTGAGCTAGCCGGATAAAGGCGGCTAAACTATTTCATTTGGGATGTATCTTTATTACATTTTTGATTTCGGACCTAATTGTTTCGTCTAAAAAAATCAACTAAATATTCATTTTTATACGTGACATTTTACTTCATATATAATAGTCATCTGTTAGAGTTTTCAGTTCTTTTTTTTTTCTTTCAAAAATGACAGTTTATTACGTTTAAAAATTTAAAGTGAAAATTACTTTTTTCGGATAAATAGATTTAATTAAAAATTATTAACATTAAATACAACAATAGCAACTATTTCAAACATCCTACATATGTGCATTTTTGTTGATATAACTGAATCATTTTAAGTTATAAGTTCTAATATGGGCGAACAAGCTGGTCGCCGAAGGCGGCTAGTATGTAATGAATCCAAAATGGAATTACCTAGACAAATGAAATTTGGTATGTCTTTAAAAACGAAAGTTATGGACCTGAATCAAATTTTAGACAAAATCCGTCATCGGAGATTCTGTCTGTCCATGTAACTCAAAATTGCAACGTGTTAGATGAATGAGAACATTGACAGAGGCTAGCTTCTCTCAAATTCTCCAATTTTTGTCATTAACCTTCAGTTGTGCGCGATACAAATGCAACTCATCTTTAAGATTAGAAATTAGGTTTAGCTTAAGAAAAGGCTTATCAAATTGAACTATTTGGTCGTACAAAGCTATATTTATGTTTTTAAATAATATTTTGTATTTCCGCAATTTCAACGAACGAAATGGCCAGGAATTCAGGAGGGAGTTGACGTTTGTTTTCCCGTAAGGTTCCTTAGTAGTGACAACTGTTGTCGTCGAGAGCCTGAAATAATTACATTTTTGAAACAATATTTTGGGAATAACGATCAATATCATTGAATTAGAGGCTGAGGCGCAGGTATACTAATTTTTGCAGGTGTATAAAAAGAAATATTGAGACAAATTTGGGAAATCAAAAATACAAACGTAGTGGAGAGCAACTCATCTACCGGATTAACGTGCCCTTGCATACATCAAAAGAGCATTAGAGAAAAACACGATACCTCAGTGTGAGTGGTAGGGATCCAGGAAGCATACCTTTTTGGTAAAACCCGTACTTAGGCACACAAAAAAAATATGGGTGCTTTCTTCATCTCATAAATTAGATGAACCCGACAGAAGGTTAAAAAAATATTAGGAATGTTCGGTTCTCGATTTTCTCTTATACTAGCACAACATAAGAGTTTGTGTCCTCGGGCCATATCACAGAGAGAGTGCCAAGCCCGCAAGAAACAGAAAATAAAGTGAAAATATTTCATATTTATTAGGAAAACAAAATTGTACAAAATATAAGAACTCTAATTCAGGAAGTAAGTAAAAAATAGATCACGAAATTTCATCGTAACAAACTTGAAAGACATTAAATAAAAACACGCAAGTACAAAATTTTGTACAAGGTTCCTTTCTCATAACAAAAACAAAAACCACTTGAGTTTTCTAACTTTCACCTTTGACAACCAACCCCGATATAATCAAGCTACAAAATCACACTTTCCTCGAATCGTTCCAGATTAACGCACTCGGATTGGCAGCTGTTGCCTAACCGTACCCGTGACCCAGCAATTTTTATGGGGCACATCAGGCCCCTACAAAGTCTTCGGCAAGCCTCCGAGAAGCAACCTAATCTTAACCAATCACTCCACGAGATTGCTGCTCTCCTTTTTAAAAGGTAATTCGTTTTGGGGGTGTGCCGGCCTTTTCAGTTGTGGCCTCGTGCTGCGAAGATGCGGCCTGTAGGAAGGAGGGGCGAGGCAGGAGCTTTTGATAGAGGAAGCTCTCACCAAGGGGTCAAAAATCGCCTTGTGTGGGCTCCTTCTGAAGGACGAGTCAATTTTCCGCCACCCCCTACTTTCGATTTCTGGTCGCTGGCGGGAAAAGGTAAAGAACCTCGAAAAAATGCGAAATCGGTTTTGAAGCTGGAAGGAAATTCTGAATGGAATTCTTCGCGTGAAGATGTGGTTTTTTAATGTCAGGAACACTTACCAAGATTAGGGTCGTTCAAAAATGCTAAGGACTTAAGAATAAATAATTGAAGTAATTTTGGGGATAAATAGCTAAGTATTTGGGGGCGGATAAGGGGTGTCCCTACTGTTAGAGTAGAGTAGAGGTTCCCAACCTGTGGTACGCGTACCCCTGGGGGTACGACTAGTTGGGGTACGCGAAATCAAGGTTGGTAATGGCGGAAACAAGGAAGCATACGGAAATTAAAAAAAGTAACAGAATTTTGTTTCTCCAAGTTAATACTTGGCATTTAATAACTATACTACTTGAATAGTTGATTATTACGGAATGTAATTTTTAGATATCCTTATAGGTTAATACGAATACTGATATCGATTACAAAACTGATTTGACTTGTTTTTTTGGCGTTGATCTAATACTTTTGTAGAAATGCAATAAAATGTCAGATAATAAAGTCCAGCAAATGTTATTAATTCGAGTCACTTTATTCTTAAGCTTATATAAGCCTTTAACATTATTGATAAAACTTCTTTGCATATACAGATGGTTGGTTGTGGAGGGGAGAGGTATGACTGTAGGGAGTACGCGAAAATATAAAGACTAATCAAGGGGTACGCGAGAGAATAAAGGTTGGGAACCCTTGGAGTAGAGTATTCGCACATTACATCACTAAATTTCAGAAACCTCTTGCCTTTTAAAATAGAGCTTATTGGTTGTCGTAATAATGTTTTCTATTCGCTGTTTCACTGTATCATTATGAATCCCCATTGACTGCTTTTCTATCTTTTCAGTCCTCTTGAAAATCTATATATTACAGTGAAAGACCGAAATTGGAGAATATCGACTTTCACCGGTGAATGTCTACACATGCCACAAACATTCACTGGAGATTATCAACATTCACCGACCGGAGAAACTGACATTCACCGGAGAATATCTACATTTGCCAGATATCGGTCTTTCACAGTAACATATACATAAGTGACTTTCATTTAATCCTTACTGTGATTCTGCTTTTCATGTATAATAGACCA
>BGPR01005330.1:82586-95439 GCA_013235015.1 Araneus ventricosus
TCCTCTTCAACTCAGTGTGGGGTCTCAATGAAATCCTCCGCAAAGCCCTTCTTTTTTCTTAATTGGTGACTCAAAACCGCGTCAAAGGAAGGTGTTATTTTGAGCGGTTCCATTTGCAGACCGACAACAACAGCAGCAGCAGGGCAGGAGAAGCGTAATTCCAAAAATTATCTGTCATTTCAAAGTTAATTAAGATAATGGCCTCTTCTGTCCGAATTCAATTCTCAAGAGATTTGCATCATTTCAGGCAATTTCGACCGAATTATTTCTTCTTCTCATGCCAAGAAAAAGAACTTCGAAGTTCTCTGACCTCCCCAATCCATTATGTTCCATCAGTGTTATTCTTCTGCATAATTTTTTAAAAATCGTAAGTGCTCCAGCTGGAGTATCTACTTGAGAATGTCCGTAAAGAGGTCTAGACCACAAAAGCAGCCAATTGAGGCCACTGGGTTTTGAGTGTGTAGAATAATATTTAATCCATTGGTCTTTGAGGACAAAATAAAAGGAAATGGAGGATAATATAAGGTTTGACAAAGAAGCAATAAAAGTAGACTGAAAATTTCGGCAAATAAAAAAATTATTCTACTTAGTGTGGACCGAAAAACCGGTGGCCGAACAGCTGGCCAACGCATTTTGCTTGTTGGCAGCATGAAATGCTAGTTTTATGTTTTTTAAAGTTAAAGTTTGATTGGTTGTGTTGTTTTTGTCTCAAAGAAACTATGTTAATATTTCAGGCTAAATAAAAAATAAGAACATTTTTACCAGCCGAAAAAGCTCAATAAAAACTTCCTTGTTTCAAGGGTTTGTTTTTGATGTCGGTGTCTGTTACTTCCTTCTTTGTTCTTTCGTGTCTTTTCTATAGTTTTAAACTAATAAAAGAGGAATGCATGATGCTAAAGTTCTTGAACTTTTCTGAATTACCTCTTGTGAGTTGAGAAAATTCCTCTTTGGCCTATTTTTGTCCACAAAGTTTTCTGCGCCTCCATAACATAAATTATTTCATACTCAAATGCAATAATTCGTAATTTTATTGTAATTGTTTCTGCTCTATTCAAAGATAGTGCGTTGAGTGCTTTTTGTTGAAAGATAGACTCGCTATATAATCAGAAATGGATACACACATATGTATAGCAAGCAAATATGCAGAAGCCGCTCTAGCCGAAGCCATGATCAGAAATGGATATATTTTCCCAATCATCACAAAATAATATTTTGACGTGAAAACGTCTTTCCGCTGATTATAGTGATAGTCGGTCAAACTTTCTTGTGTGACAAAATAACGTCAGGTTTGAATCGCTAAAAACTACGAGACTAATGATGCGAAAAGAATGGTTGACCCCACAACAGATAGATCATATCTCTAAGAGTTTGTCGCAAAGTATTTGTTCTGTCTGTGACGTCATCGTACCAGTGTAGCAGCATGAGCGTGATTGTTATGAATTAGTTTTATATAAGGTTATAAATAAGTGTAGCGTGGAAACGCGTTTAGCTAGGAGGTTGATTCTGGTGTCATTTTAAAGAGCTTGAGGAGTATTACTAGGATCCAAAGTGAGACAATAAAAATATTTATCAGAATATAAGTAAAAATCGGTATTAAATTGAAAATTTCAAACTCCGCATGTTTTTTCATTATAACATGCAGAGTTTTCTTTCGAATTGTAAGAAACTTACAGAATACTTGACAATACGTAAAAGAAACATTGTATTAAAATTTGAATTCAAAAATTTTAATATTACGGGAAATATGAGCATTTGTAGAAAATAATATTTTATTGCGTATACGCGAAATGTAGTTCTATATATCGTCAACAGATGGCGCTATCAAAAGCTACTCTAAATAAAACATTAGAAAGGCGCAGTTCGGGTCCGCGCCGTAGATTTTTTGTGAAAACGTCGGGATAAAATCATAAAACAAATGTTTCGTATTAATATATAATATATTTATCAATCTCTTTAATACAATACTAGGGGCTCTGCCCCCTGCTCCCTAAAGTTCGCCAACCCCCCAGGAGGATTGCGTTGCAATCCTCCGGGACTTGCTACGCAAACCCTGCTCGCTTCGCTCGCTACATGAAGACACTGGGTGTCCTAGCAAAGTTGCTATAAAATCTTTATATATATATATAACAGCTCGCTCCGCTCACCGACACCAAAGAATTACCCGCTCATCGACGCCAAAGAATCACGTGATTCTTTCGGGATCACTATGTGAAAACAGCTCGCTTCACACGCTTGCCATACAGTTATCCGTTTCTGCTAGTATTAGAGTACATTAATTAATTACATTACATACATTAAGTACATTAATTAATAAAAGTGAATTTAAATTATTTGAAATTGCACGAACTCCTAAAATTAATTTTTCATCAGTTTCTACAATTAAAATCTTCTGGTAGCACACATATATATGTAAATGTTAGAAAGAAATTTGAAAGGTAATATTTATAATCCAAAGATGATTAAAAATCAAAATTATTTTCATCAATCAGAAAATTAAAACTTCTTGGCATAAACTTTTGAGCATAAACTATTCAAAAGTTTATTTCAACATAACTTCATTCCACTAAAATTTTAAGTTTAAAACTGATAAGATAGCCTTTTCCAAATTTTCAAAATAAATTTTTAAAAATTGCTTTTTCCAACAAAATTTCAAATATGCCCTCTATACAATGGGATGTAATTCAGAAAAACTTTCCCACATGTATACATGCTTATTCCAACAATTATTTAGTCAAGAAAAATAAAATGTGTTTCTCAGTGCAGTCATTTGTGTTTTAAATCTCACAAAAATCTTGATCATCTCTTGTCGTAGACAGATGAAAACCATCTTGCAACCTTTTAGCTAAAAAATGACAGTTTAAAGAAAATAGTGGCTTGAAACATGTTCATATTTTTACATGTTCATTACTATTCAAATTCAAAACCCATAATAATTATTTACTTTTCACCTTTTATAATTGATAAGATAGCTTTTTACTAAACAATTTCCAAAATCCTTGCTTTTTTTAAGCAAAATTTTAAATATGCACTCTTTTTTATAAAATATTATACAGAAAAGCTTCCCCATCTATATACATGCTTATTTCAACAATTATTTAGCCAAGAAAGATATAGTGTTTTCCTGAATGTAGTCATTTGTGTTTTAAATCTCAGAAAATTCTTGATCGTCTCTTGTCGTAGAAAGATGAAAACCATCTTACAACCTTTTAGCTGAAAAAGGACAGTTAACGAAATACTGGCTTGAAACATACTCAAATTAACTATTCAAAATTAAAACCCATAATAATTATTTACTTTTAGCTTTTTAAAACAGATAAGATAGCTTTTTTCCAAAATTTACAAAATTGTTGCTTTTTGAACCAAAATTTTAAATATGCACTCTTTTTTATGAAATATTACACAGAAAAGCTTCCCCACTAGTATACATGCTTATTTCAACAATTACTTAGTCAAGAAAAATATAGTGTTTTTCTCAGTGCAGTCATTTGTGTTTTAAATCTCAGAAAATTCTTGATCGTCATTTGTCGTGGAATTATGTAACCCATCTCACCTTTCAGCTAAAGAAGGACAGTTTAAAGAAAATAGTGGCGTGAAACATGTTCATATTAACTATTCAAAATTAAAACCCATAATAATTATTTACTTTAAACCTTTTATAATGTATAAGATAGCTTTTTTCGAAATTTACAAAATTGTTGCTTTTTTAACCAAAATTTTAAATATGCACGCTTTTTTATGAAATATTACACAGAAAAGCAAAAAGTATGCAACATTATCATTCATCATAAGCAGCATGTGGTAATTCACTTCCAGTGAAAACACAGTGAGGCTAAACACGGTGGCAAAAAAATCTAATCTCTCTATATGTACACGTTGCAAACAGTATGCAACTTTAATCATTCTCCGAGAGCAGTGTGCAAGATAACTTTTCTGAAGTATAATTAGTTCTCTGGTCCTTATTCTGTAATTTTTATTTTTACACATAGTAAATAGTGCACACAATTAGTATCACAAAAAAAGGCTCTGGCTTTCCTAAGCCTATCGGCGGCATTTCTTGCCGATCTTCGCTGAAATCTTTCATCTAGGGATTCCCTTGCACGCTGCTCTCTTCTACGCAAATTGTATTCAAAAGTTCGCAAACAGTTCATTTTAAATAAATAAATTTTTAAAAAAGTCGACGATCCGAAAAAAAAGTCCTGTAATCCGTAAGAGATTAGTTCGGTTAGCGAAAAGCTTGGCGTCAGGGTTCAGATTGGTAAACAAACTGATCGTTGCCAACGGGGAGAAAGAAATAAATGTCCTTTTTTGCGCCACGCATTACATATTAATACGAAACACTTGTTTTATGATTTTATCCCGACGTTTTCACGAAAAATCTACGCCGGACTGCGTCTTTTTTTTATGTTTTTTTCCCTCATTAAAAATTCAAGATTAAATACCGCCTATCTCCAGATACATTTTAAAATTTAGCGTTGGTTCTCTCCCTCTTTTTGCATGCTTTTATCTAACTGGACTAGTTTCATGATTGTAAAGATACAATTTTGTAATCGATTTTTCACTCCTTGGTACATTAGAGTTCTAAGATGTTGTACAATTGTGTGCTCGCTATGACAATGCAATATTTTAATAATTTTATAATTTAATTATCAGTTAATCGATTAATTGAAATTAAATTTTGATTCCATATGAGAGGATCCATCTTCTTGTGAATTCGAGAAAAAAATGGTTTTGAGATTCCAGAGCATTTATGTAGGATATTAACGTAAAGAATAATTTAATCACTGTGTAAAGAAAATGTAAGAGCTAGATTAATTGATTTGTTTGGCGATAGATGGAACCACAGTTCTGCTCTGTACGAACTACAAGCAGCGCCCTCTTTTTTCCTAACAAAACCAGACTGCCCGCTAAGAGTAGCGCAGCAGCACCGCAGGCAGCCGAAATGGTTTAACCTCTCTAAATTCTGTTGTTAGTCTAGGCGCAGTTAAGCCGCCCGATCTCCCGGTTGTAAGCAACTATGTCCCGTCTAATTTTCCTTATGGCTCTATAATCCCTAATTCTTAATACCGTAATATTCTTAACCCATAACATCTATCCCTTGTTAATCTAGCTCCCTAGTAAATATGACTTCATGTAAACTCTCAACACTCTCATAACCTTTTTGTGTATATACCTTACCCCCTTGTAAATTCTCCCTATAGTGCTTTAATAAATGTTTTTTGTATTTAACTTGAAGTCTACTCATTTATTCTATGTAAAATTTAGTTCTAAATTTAATGTAGTAAAAACCCTTAAATCCCCTAGACATAAACCCGAACTACTTACCCATTAAAGGTAACCCTTCCGTGGGCATTTTGTTCATTGAACGGAATCCCACATTTATAATAATCAATTGTGATGTGTAATAAAGAATAAAAAGAAAAAGACTCGCAAAGAGATGCCTAAATAGCAGAACTTCAGAAAATTAAGAACTTGGATGTGCTTCTCATCGTTTCTTTTACATATACAGTACAACCCCGGTTAACCGAAATAAAGGAGGATGAGCCGTTTCGAATAACGATTTTTTTCGGTAAAACCAAGAACATCTATTACTATTGCGTATCGAATTATTGTATGTAGTTCTGAAATGTTTTAAGGTGTAAAACGAATTCAGAACTCTCTTTGTGTAGTTACAACTAATATAATTTGACAAAAGATAATAAAAATTAATTAAACTTTTTGTATTAGACAAAATGGAGCATATGCAGCAACTTCTAATAAAATACAAATATTTCAGTTAATGCATAAATTCAGGCCACGGGGGGTATAATTTTTTTGACTTTGTAGTCATACCCTTGACAGAAAATTCATCCATATTAGAACTCCAATGGCGAGTGGTCTTTGAAAAAGTTCGCCATTCGAGTTCTCTTCCATTTCTTCCATTTTAATTGCTTTTCTTTTATATTATAATTGTTTTCTTTTATTTGTTTTAATTATTAGAGCATATTAGTTTTTTGTCGTTTAATTCTATAGTGAATTGTTGGTTAATTGTAGGACAGTATTGCTGATGCAATCACTGGATGCTGCTGCGATGGGCGCACAAGAAGGTGTATTGTTATCGCTATTGTTTACTTCATCTGTTTCTTCTGTATACATTAGATTATCCCGTCCTGGCCTAGGCCGTGCAGGAAAATTTGATACATCTTATTTTAAAATATTTTTTCTCTTCTTCTTCTTTTCTTAGTGACGGGAAACATCAGTTTCACTGAAAGACGACAATAAGTCTAATTCTTTAATTAACAGTTCGTGAAAAAGTCCTCGCAATGAGATAATACGATCCTGTTTGATCGATGATATCCTGTTTCTTCTGTATTTCTGTCTTATTCTTTTTTGTATTCTCTTTGTGTAGGCCTTGTAGCCTTCGTCGGGCCCAATATTCGCAAAGGCCAGTTGGGGCGCAATATTCGCAAAAACCAGTTGGGGCGCAATGCGCCTGACAGGCACAGGTAAGCAATGTAGTAATTAATACTGTTAATACCCATTAATTTTAATTTTAGCATTCTAAAATTAATCACTGACCATCTTGGGGCGGCTTTAAAAAAAAGTGGGGATATCGTTGTAAAAAATCTCGCCTTCGAGATTATTTCTGTGCAGTACCGTACGTGTTTTTTGGATTTGAGATTTCAAAGACATTTCGGATAAACAGGGTTTCGGTTAACCCGAGTTCGGTTAAGCGGGGTTTTGCTATATTTAGAATAATATTAAGCAAATGTATTCGTGTTAAAATAAATAAAATTCAATTTAAATCCATAATTGAGTATATTTTAATACATTTTTAAGCCATTGTGATTTTTAGTATTATTATTGTAATTTGCTTCTTGGCTTTGAAGACTTTTAGAATCAGTCTCTGTTGTCGAATGTTTCCACCGTCCCCCAACTCTACGAAGCGATTTTATTCAGTTTCGGGAAGCAAAGTTCCAGAAGTTTTGATATAATATATTAGTAATTACTATAACATGTTCCATAAGGATATTACATGCTATCGCAAAATTTCGATGCATACAAATGTTTTCATCCGTTTGAACACTGCAGTTAATAGGAAAAACGAAGCAAATAACCATGTCTAGACGTAATCGTTAAGTATCTTAGTTGAAAGTCAAACACCATTAGAGGAGATATCAGTATCAATGAAACAATGATGCTGTCTTCTGATCAAGTAACGACAGTACTAACCTTTACCCTTTTCGATTTGGTATCAATTTAGCTGTCAGTTCTTTTGAAATGTGGATGGTAATGGTAATATGTGCTATTCGAATCTACTGAAAGGTTAATGTATTTTACTACTCACATTCAAATAAAAGAAATTTTATGGTTAATTCTACATTTTATCCGTTTATTTACATTAATTTTTCTTTTGATAAATTCACTTTCGCTATATGCCTTCCTTCCTATCAAGCAGCAAAAAATAAGAAAAGCCCGTTTCTCCACGACCGTACTTCACTTCATAGTCCACCAGTGGCCAAGTGAGTTAAAGCATGGCATGGCCAAGAAGCATGAATTGGAGGAAAAAAGGCAGGATCGTACCCAGATCCCAAAGTTGTGCCCCTCTCCCCACAACAGCTTGCTACATTTTTGAAAAATTTTCCTTTCCTCTATGCTGCCCCGGAACAACTATACTCCTGTAATTTTTTTTTTACAAATTTATCAAATTTTATATCCTCGTATATAAAAATTTATCCTCGGCCAGCCCAATATCCGCCAACAATTTGGAGTGTAGTTGCTAGTTATACAAGGTGGTCACAAAATCTTTCCATGATTACAAAAAAATTATTGTAAAAAACTGTTATAATTTGGCTTAAGGATGTTTCGATATATTATAAAGACGTTTATAAAGTTTTAAATAAAACCACTTACGTCAGTTTTTACATTCGATTGTTATCAAAATGAAGAAGAAGAAGCTTATTGTGTTCTTTGGTTCCATGAATCCATATGGGCCATTACTGTTCAACGTCAATTTCGACAGTGTTATGGACCAAAACCTCCAGACGTGAAGTCAGTAAAAGAATGGTATGCAGAATTTAAAGAAATTGGCATCATTTTCGACCGTCCAAGAATTGGTAGGTCAAAAGTGGATCTCGTTCGTCTTGACATTCTTCGAGCTGCCAAGGGTGCTCGTATTGAAATTTACTGACGTAAGTGGTTTTTATTAAAAACTTAATAACCGTTTTTACAATATATCGAAACAACCATATGCCAAAATATAATAATTTTTTCCAATACTTTTTTTGGAATAAGGGAAAGAATTTGTGACCACCCTGCATATAACCACAACTACGTAAATTTTAATCGGGCACAGAAGACTTATTCCTGAATTCTTTTTTAGTTACCTAAGAGATTGAACCAATCTAACTCTTACGGCTTGTTTTTTAATAGTCATTTTTGCGTGCCAGTACCTATACCTGCGCCCTTGGCGAGGGCCAATCTGGCTGCCCCCTCGGTCGGCCATGGAAGAAGGTAATGGGGTCTGCCATTTGGCTATGCTTTTAATCAGATTTATTCAAAACTGGTAGATCTATCTGAACACACATTAGAAACACACATTTTGAACAATTTCTCCTGAAAGTCCTCCAGGAAGAAAACGTACTCGCATTTATTGGACCTAAATCAGACATCTACCTCTATTGCTACTTTATTGCCCAAGGGCATTTTAACCAACAGAAGATGTCATTATAGCATTTCATCATGAGGATTCATGGACTTAGCTGTTAGACCAAATGGGAATGGAATTATCCCACTTCATTTTCTACACCGTTCTTTTGTAGGTGTTATACCTTGTCATTCAAATTATATAATCTTTTCGACGAATTCCTTTGACAATACGAATAATTGAAGGTACAAGAAGAGATGTCAATATTCTATAACAGTGTAGCCACAGAAATTACAAAAAAGTTAAGCGACCTTTAAAGATATTTAATGATATAGCTTGATAGGATGTTAAAGAAACATTTGGCAGGTCCATATACTTATGATCATACCTCCATCTCATACACCTACCTTCATTAGTAACACAATGTGATTTCCGGTAATTGCATGGTCTATCTCAAAAAGATACCCCCCATTCCGTGATATCCAAAACAGTGCGAGTTCCAGGTAGTTTAAAACATGGCCCAAACAAGAAGCTACTACTACAACTATCGCGCATTTGATAAGACACATAACATGAACAGCGATTAGAGAAAAGCAGAATTAGGCTATAGGTATCGATCCCAAAAATCAGTCTAATAGAAAATGTTGAAGTCGGAAAGACATTGATTGCTCATTCTTCTATCGCATATTCTTCAATATTAACAAGCAAAAAATAATTCGAAATGCCATTTGAGTTTACGAGGGACGTTCCGAAAGTAAGTTTCGCCTTTCTTTTTCACAAGGAAGCTTTATTACAAACAGAAACATACAATGGTATAACAAAATACAAACTTTGGGCTATTTTTCTACATATTTGCCACCGACATTGATGCATTTGTTGTACGATGAAATAAATTTAACGAAACCATCCTGGTAAAAACCGGTGCCCAGAGAGTGACGGAAGTTCTTCACAGCCTTTTGCACCTCTCCATTGCTTCGAAAGTGACGTCCCGATAGTGCTGACTTCAATGCAGAAAAATGGTGAAAGTCTGATAGGGCTAGAACACGACTGTATCCCTCCCATCCCTGGCTACGAATGTGAAGAGGTGCAGGAAGCAGGCTGTGAAGAACTTCCTTCGCTCGCTATAGGCACCGATTTTTATGAGGATACTTTCTTTAAATTGATTTCACGGCTCGAGAAATGTATCAATGTCGGTGGCGATTATGTAGAAAAATAGCCAAAAGTTTATATTTTGTTATGCCATTGCATGTTTCTGTTTGTAATAAAGCTTCCTTGAGAAAGAGCACGATGAAACTTACTTTCGGAACGTCCCTCGCAAAGTCATAGAATTAAAATATATTAATGTTTCTATTTGGCTGGTTTATTTATTTATTCCTTGTTTATGTATCATTAGTTTATACTCCATTTGTATATTCGATTTTCCTTCATGTGTCCTCATTTGCAATTTTGGGACCCCCAGCCCCAAAGATGAAATCGTTCAGGCAGAAGTGCACAAAAACCTTTTGACGGACTGTTGCAGTCAATTAGAATTTTCAATTAGTTATTTTGTGATAGAAACCTGCTATCTAAGCATCAGTAAATAAAGCGTTGAAGCTAGAAACCTGTAAAATAATTTTTACTATTTATCGTAACGACTCAAAAATATTTAAGTTTAAACTGAACACATCTCGAAACTATGGTTTTGGACTTGGTGACTTCTGTCTGAACGACGAAGAAATGGAGAAAGTTTAAAAAGCAGAGAGAGTACAGAAGGTATGCAGCGGAATTTTTTTAATTCGATTTTTTAAAAAATCTGTATTCATGATTCAATTCACAAATTTAATACTGAGTATGCAGTTATTTCTACTGATTAATTTCATAGATCAATGGTTCACAACCTATGGGCCGCGGCCCACAAGTGGGCCGAGTACCTCTAGTCAAGTGTCAAAATCAGGCGAGCTTATTTGAACTATCATGTGACCAGACTCGAAAATCGTGTTTTAGAACAATATCATTGGTCCTGCTCTGTAAAAATGTTCGGCAACAGTATCCAGCAATTGGCAAACTTGCACTGAGACATTTGATGGGGTTCATGTCCACTTATCTCTGTTAACGTGCTTTCTCAATATTTTTTTGAAACATAAGTACAGAAACAAACTGAATGTAGAAAGTGGCTTGAGGTTGAAACTGTCAAGTTTTTATCCAGATATTGACTCTCTTGTGGTGGCAGACAATATCAAAAATCGCATTGAGTTTTTGTTATTTTGAATCTCGACTGCTCAATCTTGATTTTTCTTACAATGTGACAGCTAAGTAACAACAATAAAAAAAATAGAATTTTAATCTTTCTACAGTAAGCGTTATTAATTACTGACATATGCGAGCATATAATATATATTATATGTGTTTATATATGTGTATTATATGTATTTTTTTACTTATATATTAGTTAGTGGGCCTCAAAATAATTTTTACACAATAGGTGGTTCGCACAACCGAAAAGGTTGGGAATCGCTGTTATAGATAATACAATATTATTTCAAGGATTTCGCAGATAACTCCATAATCAGTATGAATATTCTCTAACGCAGTGAACAGGGTTGCGGCGATTTAAATCAGTTGATTAAAATCACTGATTTAAATCGCGATTTAAATCAACTGATTTTTTTTAAAAAAATCACTGACTTAAATCACTTTATTTTAAATATCAAGTTAATCTGCTTTAATGAAATAAAATTGTTAATGTATCTTTAAATAGTGATTTTAAAATATTTTTAAATGTATATTTAAGGAAAATATATAAATCATAAAAAAATATTTCATTTAATTGATGTAACTAGAGTGCTTTCCATATCTTTATTTTTGAGAACACAAGCAAATAAGATTTTAAATAAAACTCTAATGAGCAACACAATAAAATGCAAAGTATGAGATGCTCCTTTTTTATAAAATAAATATTGTGAAAGGATCATGTTCACAAAGAAAGAACATAGTAAAATGCATTGAGTTTCATTTTAATGTTGGAGAAAACTAAATAGTGTTGGGGGAAAAAAAAGTTTTTATATTGCAATACTGTTCAAACGCAAGATAATTAAGTAATACATACAAATGTTCCAAAAGAAATACAAACATCTACTTAGCACGATTTAAACTATGATCTATAATTTTGAATGGCAATGTTTGTGTGCGCGATGTCCAGACAAATCTATCACACTTATTGTCATGAAATTTGGCACACAGCTGATGGTGACTCAATGCAAATCGAACCCTTAAAAATTTAATCTAGAAAAATTTTTAATTAATGTTTTGTGTTGTTTTGGGTGATTTTTTGCTCTAATTTTTCAATAGCATGATTTTGGATAATTGTACGAAAAAATAGATACACTATCGGAAAGGGAAAACGATTTCTGTTCTTATGAAGTTTGTTTCTTACGTCTAACGTAATTTACTGAATTTTGAGAAATTTTTGTAAAATAGTCACTTTTATGTTTCTTTTCCATTTGGATTTCTTAAAATTCTCGCTTAAATAAATATTAAACTTTATTTATTATAAATAACAAGCGCATAGAATGGTTGATGTGTAAATTATATTTAAAAAACACATTTTTGAGTCCAGGTTAGAAAAAGTTATTTCAGAAAATTTCAGTGACTTGTCACCTAGTTACTGGTTTCTTTAATTTTTTATGCTTAGTAAGAAGTAGTCTATTCTCAAGGTCAAGGTGATATAAACCCTAATCCAAATACTTGAAAGGGGGAGAGGAGAAGAGTATGCTATTTAGTTCTTGCAAGATTGCAACATTTCTAAGACATCCTTAGTCTATTGTCCAATAAAGGGTAGAGAAGGATAATTCTTATTTTTGAAAAGGGGGAACAGGATTTTCAGTCCTTTGGTGCAATTCATGTAAAAGAGAGCCTGCTTCTCACTCGTGCAAAATTTGTTTGATCAGAAGAACTATATCTAAAAATTTTATATATTCTAACATACAATAATATAGTCAGGAAATGTAATTTTTATTATATTTTTCCTTAATAAAATTGTTCTTGTATTTCAAAAGTATATTATTCTCTATATTTAGTTCACAAATATTTTTTAAATAGTTGTTACATGTTTGAAATAATTTTTTTTAAAGAAAGTAGAGCTTAATGACTGGTATTTTGTTATATATATATATAATTCTATGACTGTGTGCCTCATTGTCTAATATACAAATATTAAATATATATATATATATATATATATATATATATATA
>BGPR01005331.1:0-20478 GCA_013235015.1 Araneus ventricosus
ACGTTTAATCTCAGCTTGTCGGAAGGTACCCCTGACAATTCTAAGGAGTTTAAGAACTCTACAGGATATGATTTTACTTGTTATTGCCCATTACCGTATCTACAGATGGATATTCTGTAATACCTCACTGTGAAAATTAAACAAAACATCGAGAGATTAATTCACTAACGTCATTGGATCACTGTGTAACCGTATTAAAAGCTGTAAATCCTACGACAACTGGAAAACGGAAGTGTAAAGTCTTCTTTGTTGTTTATGGTCAAACAAAGCAATATTTTCTTATATTATCTTTAACACTGGCAAAAGCCCGCGCAGGAAACAGTAATTTGGCTTGAATTTATTTCTATAAGAATAAAAAGTATTGTTAGAAATTGCGTTAAAAATATTTTTTAAACCTTTATAACAATTAGAAAAAACACTTCATCGCAAAGGAATTATCATCTTTAGGAAGATAATTTTCTGCTCTTTAATTTGGCATAAAAATAATTGTTGTCTAATAAATGTTTCAGAAGTTATTGGCAAAAAAAACCGTCTAAGCACTAGGCTTAAAAGAGGCTAATTTTCGTTATTTAATTAAATACCTTAAGAACTAATTAACTCTGAAAGTTAAAAATAGCACCTTTGACCTAGAAATATGCTCTAGAATGTCGTGTGTAAATTTCATGTCGCTACCGTTCACTGTTTAGGAGGAGTTCTTGTGACCGACAGACAGACAGACAAAAACATGTATTTTCTGCTTTATATTATAGATATTTATAAAAATAAGCAAATTTTTTTAAATAAAGGTAAATTAGTTCAAAGTCTAACCGTTGCCTAGCAACGGAGTAGCTATAAATTTGCGTTATTTCAAAATCGTCTGAAAAAAAATAAATTAAAAGTTGTTAAACTTTAAAAAAATTAATAAAAATTGAAGGAAAAATGTCACAGAAATAAAATTGGTATCACTGAAAAGGTAAAATTTTGCACGTTAAGATGGTATAAAAATAATTTTTTTATCGGACAATGTGTTCCGAAGTTACAGCGGAAAGAAGGATTACGTGATAGTTGATTTTAAAAATAATTTATTCCACATGTTTTCGCATTCCTGAAGGATCACGTGACAGTTGATTGAAAAATAAAATAATCTTCATCGAAAATCGCTGAGTCAATGGGCTTTGTTAATTATTTAATTGTTGTCTGAACTTTTAAAAATTAATAACGATCGAAGAGAAAATGTTACAGAAATAAAATTGGTATCATTGAAAAGGTAAAATTTTGAACTTTAAGATGGTACAAAAATATTTTTTGTCGGACAATTTGCTCCGAATTTACGGCGGAAAAACGGTTTCGGTTAATTTCTAATTAACTGCCTGTTTAATTAACTTTTGGACTTAGAAAAGTTCATAAGTGTCTTCCCCTTGTCTTAAATAATAAGTGTACAAAATTTGGTTGAAAACCTTCCATTGGTTTAGGAGGAGATGTGGAACATAGCCACATACTTACATACATACCCACAATGACTTTTATTTATATTAAGATTTTATTTAGAAGCTTCGCAGTAACAAATTACACAGTATAAGTATATTTGTACGCTGTAAAACTGTATTAGTTATTTAACTATATATTGTTTAAAATAAATGGTTTTTTTTTAATTTTCCCGCATTTTCAATCAGACTATACTGTTATAAGGTGATAAAAAGGCTATATGTGAAAGTTTTAATTCAACAAGAAAAGATTCAAAGAAGACAAGTTTACGTTTGTTGGGGAAAGTTGGTGACATTATTTTTTTGGGAAAAAAACCCAGGAGGTCGGTATATCAAAAAATATGGATCCCGACCAACACCGGGTTTTCAGGTAGTTATATATAATTTTAATACCAATGACCAATTACTAGTTGTATTACATCGACGCACCACTTCCCCCACCAATTGCAGGGAATATTTTTGACGGCCTATAATAAAATAATCGAAATCAATTTCTGTTTAGAATTGAAGGCAGAATTCAGCGAAGTTGAGACGCCTGAAGTTTAGAAATGTTTGCCTACCTGGTTTGGAAACGCTGAAACCAGGCAGGAGAGGAATGGAGATTATTTTCATTTCCGCAACAGGGGATTATTTCCATGTTTGGAAGTACTTACAGGTCCGCGAAATTATTTTCACTTTCGAGAGGAAATAAATCTCCTATCAGATCCAGGATTGCTGATAATTCACCTTGGATCAGTTTAGAAATGAATCTTGGCGGACAAGCTGTCCCCCGAAGTAGGAAAGTTGGTAGCAGAGAAGAGATGCCAAGAGCCATGAAGAAAACATTAAGTTTGCAATTGCCCTTGTCCTTTCTTATACAGTGTTTTCAAAATAAACCTGTTTCTGTAAAAATATGAAAGTTGCCTTTTTCCCCTGCGGCCCACATAAACATAGACCTGGTTTATCTGGTCCGTAATAGATTCGAGTTTGATACCCTTGAAGTAAACTAAACCTAATAGAGACTTTATCACGCTCCGTATTTACTTCGACACACCTGGACTTGTTCTGGACTTATAGAACAAACATACAATAAACAGTCATTTTTGTCTTAGTACAGAATAAATGTGTGGTTTCATGTAGAGTGAGGCAGAAAGGATGGACGAATTTCAAATGGCTATAACTCACCACTAGGTGGCTTTAGGTTCATGAAGTCTTAGCATTTTTTTCAGTTGAAGCCATGAAGCCGTGGCCAAAGGAACACCGCGATTTTGCTTACAACTGTTTCGTCAAGATAACGATTTAACACGGTAGTTCAGAGTGAGTTTCTTCGTCATTTCAATATCCATGGAAACCAAGCTGTTCCCGCTCGTAAAACTATCCTACGTTAGGTTTCAGCACTTCGAACAAGAGCAGGGGTGTAGTGAAGGAGGAATGCCGTTCCGGCACTGCTTTTTTAATAGAAATAAATAACAAAAAATGTGAAAACGTCATTAAAACAGAGCGATTTATGTCACCCAGGCCAAAATATCGATTTTTATTTTATTGGCTTGTTCTGTTTATCTTATCTTTCTGCTTATTGTATTAAAATTTAAAATTGGTATCTCTAATATTATAGAAGTTATTTAGTATTTTATTTACGACGACCAATGATAAAAATGCGCAAACGGGCTTTTTCTTCATGTCGGACTTTTCTTCATTTTGATGTTTTCAAAATGCTAAGGCTTTTTTTCCCTTTTTAGAAAGAGCTTTAAGATTTTTTGTATTTATTTATCGTTATGTAAATGATAAAGCTGTGCATGCAATAAGCATTCAGTTGCTTAGTTTTTTTATATAAAATATAAAAATTGAGGAAGTGCTAAATTTCCTCATTTTTCACCACATAAAACAGTTAAAAATCTATATTTAAGCGAATATTAAATGCACCTTAAAATCCATGCACAATTTTGTGTAATATATTTCGATGAATTGGCAGATAAAATTTGAAGCAAAAATATTCATATTTGAAAAAGTAGTCGGGAATTTAAAAAAATTGCATTTTTCTTTAAAAAAATTAAATTTCAACTTAACAAGCAGATCAAAATGATTTTTTTTTCTTTTTAAGGCGACTTTTTATGATTGTTATGTTTTAATAGTACGAAAACGTTTTCAATAAAACTTAAAATAAAAAATATTGTTCAGAAGGTAATGTGCCCCCTTAAAAGCAAACCGGCATTGTTTATTTTGAGACTACACCACTGAACAAGAGGTACACTAATGCGCAAAAGACCGTCGGGGGCTACACGAACTGTATGTACCCCTGAAATATGTGGAAAGCGTCAGACCTGATCGGAAGCATTCTTCTGAACTTGGCCTCAGTAATCGTGCGGTAATTCATATTTTTCATTTAGACCTGCAATTCCACCACTACAAACTGGCCGTAGTGCAACAGTTGAAGCCCGGGGATTACGCCCAGCGACTATACTTGAGAGGAAAACGAGAAAACGTCTTCAGAAATACATCAGTGATAACGGACACCACATGGGAGATGTTTTCCATACTTGATTTTGTCAAATGCTATTTCAATACGAACTCAACCATGCCAATAAATTTCTGTTTAAGAAAAATTTAATGATTTTGTGATTGTTAATTGACGTCCTTCCTTCCTGCCTCACCCTGTATGAAAAAACAGCGTCATCCTACTTAATCTAATGTTTGCAATACAGTGCAATATCAATAAAATAGACATTACGTAATATAAGTTTTATCAAGTTACTTCGACACACCAAGTTAAATATCCCGTCAGCACATGCATGGGGTCTTTCTGACCCCATCCCTTCTCTTTTGTTAAGGAATTCTAGGAATTTCTAAAACCTTACACCTGTAACTTATTGTATTGTACCTTCAGGAGAGAGCTAGAAGAGGATAAAAACAGCAGGAGCCGGTGAAACGGGGTTTATGACTTTTTACTTGGGGGAGGGGGTCAAATTCACTTGTGTGTGTTCTAATATTTCGGATTTATATAAACGTTATAACGAACGTGCGCAGCAGAGAAGAAAAGAATACAGAAAAAGTATGAAAAAAGGAGATTAGTTCAATTTTACCTTTTCTTATTAAAAATCGCATTTGTGTCTTGAATACAAATTACTTATACTAAAAAACTTTCTTATATTTTGACCATATTTCATTTTTGTACAAATAGCCAATAAAATAAGGAGTAAGTGTCTAACAATTTTGGGTCAAAATGACCCCGCGCTTGTGCTAATGTCCTAAAAATGTTTGTGCGTGCTGAAGGGATATGGAAATATTTGCAGTTATAAAATAATTTTTCCTGGAAAACAGAAATCTACCTCAATGTATTTAGTTCTTGTCATAAAGTTACATGAAAATATTCCATCTAAAAATGGCGAAAATGTATGTACATTAGATTACTTGTCTAATGGAATGAACATTTCTGGTGTATGCAGGCAAATTTCTATGCGAAGCGAGTGGGCACTTTGAAAAGCGGGAGTGAATTGTATCAAAACGGGCCCTTTCCGGCTGTGATGGCAAAATAAATAATTAGGAGGCAGTGAGCAAATATTTGCCAGAGAGATTTTCAACAAAATCATTCTCTTGTTCCGTACCGAGGCCAGGACAAACCGAGTGAGAACGAGAAAGTGGGAAGAAGAAAGAACAGTTGGCTCTTTTTTGTTCTGTTCTGGCCCTCAGTGTAAATATTTTCGAATGGTTTGCCCTGATTTGAAAGAAATGAGTTCACGAAAAGGAGTTTGCTTTATCAAATTGTCGGAGCAGAAATTCCGCCGAGTTTGCTTTTTACCTGCAGCGCAAATATCATTGTGTCGTCCCTGCTTTCAGGTGAGGTCCTCCTCTCTGTTCTTGGAGTGCCTTTTATTACTTTTTGTGCTATTTCATTAGCTCATTTTTCCTTTCTATATTCATAAGGTTTAACGGTAGAGATGGCGCCATTTTTGCCTTCGGGATATTTAACGACGGGATAATAAATTGCAGTATACACTTTGAATTCCCGATTTTAGACATATATGCTCAATCAAGGAAAATAAAAAAGTAATTATAATGGGTTAAAAACATTATTCTCACCCGCTTTTATGTAATTTATTTCATGTTTTGAAGGATGGAATTTCGTGATAGAACTTTCAGTGACTTCTTAATGCAATATTTTAATATTTTCAGAAATTAATCATCAATCCATCGATGCATTTTAATTCTATATGATGTGTCAATGGAAATAAAAAACTGACTATAATGGGTTAAACGCATTATTTTGACGCGCTTTTATGTAATTTCTTTCATGTTTGTAAAAATTAAATTTCGTGATCGAACTTTCAGTGACTTCTTAATGTAATATTTTAATATTATTAATTATTAATCCATCGATGCATTTTAATTTTATACGCAGTGCCAATGGAAATAAAAAAACTGATTATAATGGGTTAAACGCATTATTTTCATGCGCTTTTATGTAATTTCTTTCATGTTTATAAAAATGAAATTTTGTGATCGAACTTTCAGTGACTTCTTAATGTTCTACTTCTTAATGTAATATTTTAATATTTTCAGATATTAATTATCAATCCAACGATGCATTTTAATTCAACACGAGAAAGTTCCCTCTGGTAATCTGGTAGAAAAGCTGAAAAAAAGATTACAAGATTCTATAATAATTAATATAATGAATTACGAAATTATGACAATTATGATATTTAAGCCTTATAAGATGAAAATAATTATGAATACAAATATAAACACTCTTTTATTAATGTAATAAAAAAGCTGAAATGAATTTTAAACAAAACAATGGAAGTCAAAACAAAAATCGTAAAAAGAGGAGGGTCTGAAAACAATACGATATTTAAATTAAATTCTAATGAATATCATAAAAAAGCAAATTCTTAAACGTTAACTAATAAGTTAAATATTATGAATGAGATTGAAATTCCAATTTACTCAGAATACAGTCTCAATTTTACTTCACTATACTGTAAAGCTGTACAAAAAAAAGCATAATATTTATATAGACTTTTTGAGCATTCAAGCTGCCATTTATGTTGAATGAACATTTTTAGTTAGTATCTTTGTCTCTTAGTTCAGTGAAAGTGTTAAATGCAATCGCGTCTGTGACCAAGTTTTCGTGGATGTTGTTTAAAATAAAATTTTATCAATACTGTAGAAATGCTAGAAAAACTAGAACTTCAATTGCTGTGGCATCAATGAATTAATATTTTTGTAATGATATCAAGGCTTTCTCTACGTTTGGCCAGAAAAAAACTTGTTTTACATCATTTTGTGAATTCATCGACAGCATTTTTCCCCACATTATATAGACTATAAATTTTGTGTATGTTTGCTGGCATTCACAGTTATTTTCTTATTACTTTTATTTTTTTTCCCTTTTCAATGATTGGAATTCAATTTTTTCCCATGTATATTTGGTTTAGACCCTTTTGCGTTGTTACCTGTGCGAAATATGTGTCTTTTAATGTGTTGTGTGATTTTTGTGTATTTTTGTGCTTTTATATGATTTTTTAATGTTTTGTTATTTTTTCATTTCCCCCCACCTTGTACAGCTTTTACTCCATTTCTCGGTATTATCCATCTTTTTTGTGTAGATGTGACCAGTTATTTCACATTTATACCATTCTTTAAAATTTGAATATGTTTTGGTATCTATTCCCCGTGTTTTATTCACTTCATTGCTTAATATTATTCATGTGTTCGTATGGATGTGACCAATTTTTGTACATTTGTTTCTTATTTTCCCCCCTTTTCTGTATGGAATTTGCATTTGTGTCATTTAATTTGAAACTTACCTCAACCCTTTTTTGAATATTTAAATTAACTTCTGTAAGCCTTGTGTTGTGTAGTACTTGTTGGTGCACAATGAGATTTTCTCAAGAGAATAAATAAAAAAAATGATATAAAGGCGGGTGCATCATCTTTTTGTTTCTGATTATAGTTCTCGAAGATATAGGTTTAGTTTAGTTCTTAAAGTTCTGTTTCGAAGCACCACGATTTGCTATTTTGGAACAAATCTCGTAATTTTGAATCGCGGCCAGATGAAGAGCACGGCGTCTGAGTTTGCACCACCCCTCCACCATTCTACACCAAACCAGCGGGAGGCCGTTTGATCCAGTAATTCGGATTTAACTGGCACCAGGCACAAATACATGGCTTTATCTACAGTAGAATTGAGTTTCGAACCTGAAGTCCTAATAAATATATTCCTGAAAAAGTTACCAAATCTAACTTTTTATACAGTCCTCCGGTCCTATCAATCAGATTTAGTAAAATATTCTTGACACTCTAACATTTCAAACAAAAAAGTCCCACTCTTCTGCGACTAAAACTGACCGAGTTATGGAGCTTTGAATATCGCTGCCTTAGACCACTTTACACCGTTTTAATAGCCGTCTTCCTCGACGAGGCCGCTGATTGGTTAAAAATCATGAAATTCAAAACTCTATAACTCACTCAGTTTTAGTCGCAGTGGAGTGGGACTCTTTTGGTTTTAAATGTTACAGTGTCAAAAATATTTTACTAAATATGACTGATAGGACCGAGGGACCGTATAAAGAGTTATAATTCGTAACTTTTTCAGAAATTTATTTAGTGGCTCGAAAAACATAAAATATAATTCTTCCCTTCATTTAAAGCATTCTTTCCAATTGGAACTATATGTCTATCTCTAACGGTTTACAAATTAGCTATTGGACCACGATAAGTGTGGACACCCTGTATGTATAGATTGGCGCAATCATGTTTGACCACACAATAGGTCATCCTTATGTACGAATATCCAAGAGTGCAAAGTGAAGAATACTCACGACATTTTAAATATTTTGTAATGTCTTTCTTCTTTATAGATCGAATACAATCATGCTGGAAATCTGCCAGCAGTGGATTCAATCTCGTGTTTGAAGCAATTTTTAATTAGAATAAGTAAATAGCAATTCAGTATTATTTTACTAAATTCATCATGTTCTAAAATCATCATTTACGTTAACCCTCTGAGTGCTTATCCCGCGATATCCGCGGATAAGAAGTAAATTAATTTTCTGCTGCATCCTGCGACTTCGCAAGCTATTGTGTTTACTTAACTCTATCAATACGGGAACGTCCAAAACGTCTCTTCAAGCAAAAGCCGTCCGAAAATCGCGGCGAAATTTTCTTCCCCTTTCCTTAAGTGTGATTGATTTCTCACCCGCTGAGCGCACTTCCTTCCTTAGAGCGGCTTGCCAAGATGGGTTGGGGGAAAAGGAGGGTTTTCTTAGAATTCGGGCAGTGCCAGCTGTCATTGTGGTTTCTGAGGAGGGGAGGGGAATTTCCCTTATCTTTGAAAGAGGAACTCGGACGTTCCCATATTTTGAGAATCCTCTATTCCAATGGTCTTAGGAATCAGAGGGTTAAAAAAGAGGGTCGGCGTTGAATCGTATTATTCTAATAAAGCCTTGCACATAAATAACAATTCGCTTCGTTCAAATGTATTTGAACAAATTTGCGAATGTTTCATCTAATTAGATATTTTAAGAAATTCGGCAGTCAGGGGGCTAAAGACTTGCATCTAGAAATGTATAAATATTTTCTTTTCCAGCAGAAAGCCGTTCGTTTAATTACCGTTGCATTAACCAAGATATCTTATAATAAATGAAAGGCAACAGAAATAATTCCAGAAACACAATCCCTAGCTATTTCTAAACCAGGGAAAGAAAAAAAACAATCACGCTATCCCTGATGAAGGAAAAGAAAATCTAGCCGCTAGCCGTTTTTTGTGATGTTATTTTTAATCAGAGGAGGACAGATGCTTCGAAATCTTATAAAAGTACTCCTGTAGTCCAGACAATCTGAGACAGTAAAATCCCCCTCGTCGCCAACCAGCATGGATATTGATCCGCGCAGAACACGACAAGGAGAGATCCCCCCATCGATATTTTTGTCCCAATGCTCCCATCAAATATGAAACCGTTGTTTGCTATCGTTTTTTCTATCATCATCATTTTTTTTTTGAGGAGCTTGTTGTTGCTGCAACAGTTGATGGTTGGATGAGAAGAAGAAGGTGACAGATTTGGCGTTGGAAAAAATGTGTTTCTTTCGATGTTCAAATAACTGTTTTCATCTTGCTCGGAAAGAGATGCAGTCAGTGGACAGGTTTTTGGAAGTGATGGGAGGGCTGTACCAAAAGTTGTTTAGTGGGAATGGGAGAAAAGTTTCTGTTGTTACTACGTAAGAGGAATGTTTGAGCTTGGGGAAAAAATTGTTCATCTATTGCCATAAGGTGCTTATAGTTTACTTCTTAACATTAAACATTTCTATTTCACTCGACTTGTTTTACGCTTGTAAATATGGAATATTGTAATCAATTTTTGTTTTCAGTGCGCCTATCAAATATGAAACCGTTGTTTGCTATTGTTTTTTCTATCATCATTTTTTTTGAGGAGCCTGTTGTTGCTGCAACAGTTGATGGTTGGATGAGAAGAAAAAGGTGACAGATTTGGCGTTGGAAAAAATGTGTTTCTTTCGGTGTTCAAATAACTGTTTTCATCTTGATCGGAAAGAGAGGCAGTCAGTGGACAGGTTTTTGGAAGTGATGGGAGGGCTGTACCAAAAGTTGTTTAATGGGAATGGGAGAAAAGTTTCTGTTGTTACCAGGTAAGAGGGAGGTTTGAGCTTGGAAAAAAATTGTTCTCTATTGCCGTAAGGTGCTTATAGTTTACTACTTAAATACATTAAATATTTCTATTTGACTCGACTTGTTTTACGCTTGTAATTATGAAATATTGTAATCAATTTTTGTTTTCAGTGCTCCTATCAAATATGAAACCGTTATTTGCTATCCTTTTTTTCCTATCATCATCTTTATTTTTTCTTTTGAGGAGCCTGTTGTTACTGCAACAGTTGATGGTTAGATGAGAAGAAGATGATGGATTTGACGGTGGAAAAAATGAGTTTCTTTTGATGTTCAAATAACTGTTTTCATCTTGCTCCGAAAGAGATGCAGTCAGAAGTTGTTTGATGGGAATGGGCAAACAATTTCAAGTGTTACCAGGCATGAACTTTGATAATAGCTACCCAAAGTTCTAATAGTTTACTCCGCATTATTTTCACATATCATCAATATACAGTTAAAAGTGACCAATTCAAAAGAAAATGAGTTAATGTGTTTTTGTTTAAAAATGTAATTTTTGTAACAGAAAAAAATGTTCACATCAATATGCCTAGCATATATCGTATACGGATGATATGTTGATGATACATGATGTTTCCTTCTTACAACAAGAAAACATTGACTCATTTTGCTTTTTCTTTTGTGTCGGTCACTTTCAGCATTGCATGATTGTTTTCGTTGATTGACTGCAAAATGATTACCCAAAATATTAGTCATTGCTATCACCTTTTCAGTCATGGATCTGTTGAATCGCAAATATAGGGTGCAATACAGAAAAAGTTACGGTTGCAAAAGGTTCTATTGAATCATGAATATAGGATGAAATACAGAAAGATTATAGGGTGTAACTTTCTATGTGATGGCAGAAGAAATTTGAAGTATGACACAGAAAAACTATAGGCTGTAGCAGGTTCTGTAAGATCACAAATATAGGGAGCAACACGAAGAATATCGAATGCAATAAGTTCTGCAGGATCATAAGTATGCCACACATAAAATTACGTCTTCATTTCTGACAGTACTTTAGCACTAGATTTACTACGATTTCCTGTATTCACATAAAAATAACGATTAAATCCGTCAAATTGACGGGTCCCGTAAATCTAGTGTTAAAAATTCACTCGAAAATCCAGATTATTTTTTCGCAATATCACTACTTCCTTTATCATTAGTAGGGACAAACTGTAAGTTCTAAGTAATACTATCGCTCGTTACAAAGTAGATGGTTGTGACGAATCTGATGACGTTGACGACTGTAATTTATAACACATAAATTACTTCCACATAATAACATTCCAGTAATGGCACTTAAGGCTTAATTGGGTTAATGCACTAAATCTGTATCAATGTTTATGAATTAAGACTCCTTTTTTTCAGTTGCCTTCAAAGTGAGGATAAAAAGAATTTATATGGTGCATTTATTTTATAGGAAATATTATCTATTCTATTCATTTTCACAATAATTGTCATTTCAATTGTAATTTTCTTTGTTGTAGAATGGTTTTTCGTGAAATCTCACAAATAAATTTACAACAATTTCATTTTGAATTATGTTTAAGAATTTCAAGCTAAATCACTATAAAATTAAACCCAGATGCGTGTCGTAGAAGGATACAAATGTGAAGTCTACGTGATATTTGAATAGGTTTGTTATCTTAAAAGTCATCTATTTCCAGCCGCATCGTTATAGTTTGCGGGTAATTATAAAATGCATTTGAAGTGTCCTGTGTGAGTTGGCTGGTTTATAACAAGAATTTTGATTTAGTAGATAAAATATCCAAACAAGCATGAAAGTTAAAATGGAAATTACATTTAATCGATGTTTTGAAATTATGTTTCAAGTCATTTGAAATATGTTCTTAATTTCGAATTTTATTCTGAATTTGGATCAATAAAGCAGCAAAGTGCTTACTCCTTGCACTCCATTTATATGTATGAAATAAAATCTCTACGGAAGTCCAATAAATAATATTTAGAAAAAATTGAAAGATATTCCCGAATGTCAGAAGATGGGGCCCAGTTTTTAACTGGAGAACAAATTAATTCCTTAATTTTTCCCCAAAAAAACTGTTGTTTCAACAGTTCAATGTATGGTAACCCATCAACAAGATATATAACTTATAATCTTATTTTTTCTGCGGACTGGAGTGCCAGATAAAATTACCTCCATCCTCAACACCAAAAGTTATGTCTCATTTGGCATCAGATAATGGTTGATCAGATAACTGTTTTTAACTGGTTAACCTATTTTCAACCATCAAACGGCACGCCTTTTGTAATCAAAAATGATTTTTTACTGTTTTTAATTAACGTTAAATGTTAAAAATAACCATCTCTCCGGGGGAAAAACAGTTCAATTTTTTCTGAGTAACAGTTATTTTTAACAATTCAATATTTAGTGACCAATATGTATGCGCCATATTTTTAAAATTTTTTTAACGGCCTCTATGATAAGATAAAATTATTTGAATGATGGCAGAAAATTTATGTAAAGTTTAGGAATAATGAAAAATCCAATCGATCCACATGACTGACAGACGTGTGTTAAAGGCCGCTGCGCATGATATCAGACATCTAACTCCGCGCTGTGCTGTGACGTCACATCATTTTGACTCCTAATGAATTCCCAGTGGATTTCAAAATCAGACTGGCATGACACACTCGATGTATTACGTGGACAAGCACAGACTCCTTCCCTCCTCGCCTATAAGAGCAGAAGTCATACCTCTAGGGAAACTGGCAATTCTCCCTTTGCACAGAGCTGTCACATCCAACTGAAGCCCTAAAGCTTGCCCGTAGTAAGGAAGAAGATAGTCAATTGTATGGAGAAGCACGGGTGGAAAGTCAAGACATCGAAATAAAACATTGTTTTCAAATTTTTATTATGTATGATTATCTTAGTGGTTAATAAGAAATTTTTAATGAGTTGTGGAAATGTTAAGCAGCAACAAATATGATTTTACTTCATTTGTTGTATGGGATTTCTAATAACTTCCGTTCTGCGATAAATTTAGGTTACATGAGTAGAAGAAATCTTGGAAAGAGGGGAGGGGATATGCCTCTGCTTTTACCAAATGGCGCCATAGTTGTTATGCCAAATGACTTTGTTTTTCTGGTACAGACGTTGTAAAACTAAAGATGACTGGTAAGGCATTTGGTAAGACATTGTCGGTCGAATTGTACTTTGACATAAAAAAAATACATAACAGCAATTTTATTGCTTTAAGTTGTTGGGTCAGCCATACAAAACATGTCACTATATTTTTAACCCGTGTATCAGGCCGGATAAAGGTGGGAGAGAAATTCGAAACATCGATTTCTTGTATTTAAATAAAAGCCTATTAATCTGAGAGAAAAGATTTAAATAGGAAAGTTATAGGTATTTAAAAAACCTATAAATTGAGCCTTCGAACGTTAAGCTAACTTAATTAGGTCAGTAATAAATTATATTTACATTATTTAATATAATAAGATCTACATTATTTAATACAATAAAATACCTACATTATTTATTGAAAAAATCCACTTTGTCGAAAAATACAGGGTCGTCGAAAAATGGCTACAAGCACTTTTCTATCGATCCGAATTCGCCGAGAGGAAGATAAATCTCTTCTAAAGGTATTGACATCTATATAGTCGTTTTTTAATAAGAAGTAGTGAAAATGAAAATTGATGTTGTCATTTTGCCTCAATTATTATGCCTGAATGCATTGAGTCATAACGAAGAACGAATTCTATCTTTCCTCTCAGATTAATAGGCTTTTATTTAAACGAAAAAAAAATCGATGTTTCGAAATTTTTTCCCCTAACCCCTTACCCGGTCATCGGACCGGGTACAAAATATGGTTCCGTGTTTCGTATGCGCGTGTGGCAATGCGTAGTTCAGAACCTGGGACCTTTGTGTTTTGAGTCAAGTATGCTAACCACTAGAGAAAAGGAATTCTCCTTGCCCGGAGGTAGATACTGACTTATATACATCACAGAATAAGATGGGGCAGCACGATGCACTACAGAAGCAACCCCCAGCTTGTTTGATATTATCGGAATATCAAAGAAGCGATAATGCATATTGCTGAGATTGCTGCCCGATTGTTTGTGAGCAGGCACGTGCAAGTTTTTTGCTAAGAAATGCGTCATAGACTTTGTACTGTGAAAAGCGTTACAGACTTTGTGCTTTGATGTAGGAGTTGTAGTGCTGCCATCTAGTGAATGTAGCAGAAGATGGAAGTGATGATGTTCTGAAAGTAGTTGTTGTGTGTTCCTTCCGGGTCACCACAGTGCCAGGCACTTGCTTTTGAACCGGAGACCTTTGGGTCCCGAGTCGAGTATTTTAACCACTAGACAAAGGAATTCCCGTGGTCAAGAGGTGGATACTGGCTTAGAAGATGGCGCAGCACTGTGCACTACAGTCAAGTCAACAACTTAAATCAATAAAATTGCTGTTATGTATTAGGTAGATTCCTTATAGGAAGTCTACCTATTGCAATTGTTTTCTTAACGACTTCCGGAAAATTTCTGTAGATCTAAGTGTATATAATATTTTAAGCTTAACAAAACGGTTTTTCACAACAGAATCTTTCGGTTTTCGTTTGTCCACTCTAGTGTTATCTCACCCCCACGGCCAGCAGTTCATTCCCTCTCTTCCTTTTTATCTCTGGCCTTGGAACCACCTGGCACGAATTTAACAATCTTTGATACTCCATTTTTTCATCCTCATTATTGCTACGGCGATAACAGAAGATCAGTCACATCATGGATTTTATAACCGTTATTTGAAGTACCATTCTCTTCTTTTTGTGTTTGTGTGCCTGATCGGGAAAACGCAGCAGAGTATTCCTTCTATTTCTCCTTAGATTCCCACCTTTCGGTAGTAACTGGACTCGGTAAACTTAAACGATCTGTGGAATCGTTTAAAAATTAGCAAAAATTAAATCAAACATCGCATAGAGAGAGTAAATAACTAACATCATGGGATCAATGTGCAAACAAACTGAAAGATGCACACTTTACGAAATAAAAGCGGAAACATAAATTCTACCTTTCTGTAAATATTCAATATTTTTATCATTACTATATACAACAACATTTTTATCATTACTTTAACAGTGGAAAAACATGCGGATGAAGGATTTGTTAAAACAATAAACCGGTTTGAATTTAATTACAATAATATAAAGCATTATTACAAAACGCGTTTGAAATGAATTTCGAAATGTTTATTAAGTTTGGGGAAAAGAACGTATGCCATTTAAATTCAGATCAGTAAGAAGAAAATATTCTGCTCTTTAAGAGAGTACATAAATTATCTTAGTTCAAAACATATTTCAAAAGTTATTAAAAAAAACGCCGAAAATTGGCTTAATTTTTGTTATTTAATAAAATATTTTAAAAAGGAATATTTTTTGAGAATAGAAAAAATTACAATTATGTGATCTGGAAATGGACCCCAGAATGCCATGCGCAAATTTCATCTCGGCAATATTAATCGTTTAGGAAGACTTCTTGTGACAGATAAAACGGTGAAACAACTTTTTTTCTTCCTAGTTTCTCTCCATGTGATAGGAACCGGACTAAGTAATCTTGAAAGACTTAACACACTCATAAGGATCATTAAAAAAGCTTAAAGCTTTTGTTTAATTTGGAAATTAAACAAAAAATCTCATGGAAAGAATAATTAATCCAGTTGAACAGTAATTGGAATACTGTACAACCATATTAAAGAGGTATATGCCACATTATAAAACCGGAAATGAAAAGTCTGCTTTGGAAATAAATTTTAAAACTTTAATTTTGACTTCTAAAGTCTTTTTCATCGACAGAAAACCTATTCCAATTAGAATCCAAAATGGAGAGAGGCCTAAGATGATGTTTTCCAGATGGATTCTTTTTTCCTTGGCTTATTTCAATCGTATGTCTTTAATTTTGTTACTTTTTATTGTCTTTTACATTTTTGTTTTTTCTTTCAATTATTTTAAAACCTTGGAAATAAAAAGGTCCAAGGAAACCCATATTTCTTATATTAACTTTAACAGTGGCAAATGCACGAGAATGAAAGATTTGATAAACAGTAAATTGGCATGAATTTATTTTTATAAGAATAGAAAGTATAGTTAAAATTACGTTTAAATTAAATTTTGAAGCATTAATTACAGTTACAGAAAAAATTGTACCGTAATGGAATAACTATCATTAAAAATACAATCTTTTGCTCTTTAAGATAGTGTAAAAATTATTTTTGTGCTGTAAATATTTCAGAAGTTATTGGAGAAGATCGCTTAATAATTAACCTTAAAACTTCTGCTTAATTTTCATTACTTAATTAAATATCTTAAGAACTATGTAATTCTGAAATTCAAAATAGCCCAGTTGACCTAGAAATGTGCTCTAGAATGTCGCGTGAAAATTCCATTATTATAGACTAGCTGGTATACCCGGTGTTGCTCGGGATAAAAACATTTTCAAGTCTGTGTTTAATAACATTTTAAACTTAATTAAACAGTATTTCTCAGCAATGTCTTCTATGTCTATTTTCGTTCGTCCTCTCCCGTGTTGTCTGACATCCTCGGCCAGCAGCAGAACTCCTTTCATCTTTTTCTTTCCCTAGTTTGAGCCACCTGGCCACGAATCTAGCCGTCCTTGGTACTCATTTTTCCTTCCCCTTCATTGACTGTCGGAGTAGAATTCTCTTTTTTTTAGTGTTTGTGTGACTGATCACAAAAACACCTGCACACTCAATTAGGATTATTTAAAAATTTATGAAGTTAAATCAACATCTAATGGAGAGAGTAATTAACGTCATTGGACTGCCTTGCAAACATACTGAAATATGTCAGCTAATATAGAAGCTAAATAAAAGCTTTTCGATTTCCTCATCAGTCTCGTTTGTCGTCTCTCAGCTCTTTAAATTACATGCGATTCGCGTGTTTTTTTTACTTGAGATTGCTTGTACCACGACTGCCTTTAATGCATTGTGGCGAGACTTGCAAGATTAAATGTGTTTATCTGTCTTTCAGGCATTTATAAAATAAGTAATTTTAGAAGTTTAAGAAAAATCCCTAACTTGGTTGGTCTTTTCTATAAACTAAATAAAGCAATTTTTCTCCGCCGCACTTTCCGTTGTTCGGGACTCAAAAACATTCAATGACCTTGCAAACTAATTCGGAGCATTTAAAATTTGTTAAAATTAAACGCAAAACATCTCATTGTAATCAAACTAACGTCATTGGATTATTGCACGTGCATAGTAAGAGTTGTACATGCTTCAGAGTAAAAACGGAAGTAAGACTTGTAGTTATTGTCCAAATAAAGCAATAATTTCTTAAGCGCGTATGTTTTTGCCTTTGTTAATGAAACAAGTGAATGAAGGATTTGATGAAGCAATAAATAGGTTAAATTAAATTTTATAACAGATTATATGAAAATAGAAGGCGAAATGTTCCTTTCCGTATATCTCCAGACTAAAGGAATCTAGCTTTGCCTTCCTGCTTGACGACGGGGATTTTTTTCCTCATTTTGATACTTTTCATGACAATTCGACTAGACTGAAAAGTTTCTAATTTACTCATCCTGTTAGATAGTGTAATTAAGTAATTAATGTGTTTCAGTGCATCTCTAGATGGGAAATGTGTTTTACGTGGACAAGAATTGGCACCATTCCTCCGCTTGAATAAGAACTGAAATCATATCTCCAGTAAAACTGGTAAATTTCCCTTCGCACCGAGTTGTAGCCTCCAATTGAAACCTTAAAGCTGGCCTTAGCACGGAAGAAGACAGATAACAATGAATGTGTTTTCTTTTCGTCCAAACCTGTTGTTCTCGTCTTGATCGATATTGTCTGGCGGAGCATTAAGACGAGGCTCTTCCCTCCTCCACGAAGGCGGAGGCTTAATGCGGACTCCCCGGCAAAAATCAATTCCTATTGTATTAAACTTAATTGTGAGGAGCAAGCATCGGTGGAAAGTGAAGACATCGGAACCAGCCGTTTTTGCATAATTTTTTATTCTGTGTGGTTATCTTTGTGGCTGATAAGAAATTTTTAATGATTTGTGAAAATGATAAGCATATGATTTGATTTCACTTGTTGAATTGGATTTCTAATATTTGATGTTCTGTGATAAATTTAGGATGTATATGAAGAAGAAATCTCAGAAAAGTGGGAGGATGCCAAATAGTGGCATAGTTGTTATGCCCGAAGATTTTCTTTCACTTGTATAGAAGCTTGTGCTACTAAATTATCTCATAAGGTGACCGCCTACGTTCGGAACAAAATTTTTGAAAAATTGTATATTTTAATAATTTTTTGTTTTTGTATGCACTATGAATTATAAACACTAAAAACACCAAAAAGTTCCTAATGAATATAATATTTTTTTGAGAAATATGGGAATTTGTAGTAAATTTTAATGAAATTGAACCAACACGGTTAACACTCTACACCAAATTGTAATAGAGAAATTGTAATTTTCATTCTACACAAATTATAGAGGACAATGATCTATGAAATGAAATAAAATCTTAGAAAAAATTTAAATACAAGTAAATTTGGGGTAAAAAATATGTGTAAATATGCATTTTCCCATGAATTCAAAACTTAATTTTTCTAAAAACACCTGTAAATTAAAAAGTATTTCACGAACAATAAATATTTTAGTTCATTTCATTGCTTATACTACTTTAAACATGTGTTGAAAATTTGAAGTGAATATCTCTATTAGATTTTGAGATATCATGTTAATGGTGAGGTAATTTTATCAAAAACGAAGTTCTGAGAAAACTGCACTTAAAGATTTCCTTCCGGTTGGTTTTGCTTCAGACAAAGTATTTTAAAATCGTTATATTTTTTTTTCTAATTCACTTAGAAACAAAATGTAAACGTATTTGGGCAGACGACAGTCTGGACTACAAGAAAAGTTCAAAAAATAATTTTCGCCAAAGTGATCGAAAATCGGTGTTTTCAACGTAAGCGGAACCTTCTGAACATCGGAACCTGATTTTTCCGCTTTTCATGTTCAGTTCAAAAACAGATTATTCGTATTTTATGTACATTTTCTTAAACATCCATGGGTAAAGTATTCTAAAGATTTCAGAGACATGCTTAAATACAAAAAAATCGGTTCATTCCCTTTAAAAGCTAATTTTTCAAACCTGGAACCTAAAAGATCAAAATAATTGGGTGCTGCAAGGATTAATCATCCTCTAGATAGTTTGTCTCACTTGTCTGAATACATCTCTACATGAAGGATGACTATGTTTTTTGCTGAAGAGAGCAGTATAAGCAACCGAGACGAAAGAAACCAAAGGTCTAATATGTTTGTGGCTTAAAGAAAAGGAAAAGTATTTTCCTGTTCTTCGCCAATATCCCAGCTACAAGAGGAATTTTTCTTTCTTTCTTCGTCAAACTAACTCAAATATCTGTTTTATAATTTTCAGCTGTAGCGTCATGGTTTTGCAAAATTTTCGAAAAAAATTCCCATTGACAATCATGGATTTCTTTACCGACATAACTTTAATTATTTTGGAATATTGAAAACTAACATTTTATTTTTTTTAAAATTCTTTAGAAATTCCAGCGATTTGTTTTGAAATTTACTACACAATTCAGAAGATTAATTGCAAAGAATGCAAAAAATTGTATTTACGAATCGGATAAAAAATGCCGACGAAGATTTATACAAAATCGTCTCATATTTCAATCTAATATAAATAAATAATTCTTACATAAAAAGACAAAATCATAGCACTGGAAATATTACAAGTAATCGAGTGAAAGGTTACAATTTTCATTTATTACGTACGGTAAAATTTCGTTTTCTTTCGCAATTGAAACCGAGAAGGCTTTTCATGGTCGACTATTTATTTCTTCAATTCACAAAGGAAGTAGACATACTTTATATTTTCCAAAGTCAGGCGGTAACTTTAACGGTAATGCAAAGTATTTACAACTAATTAAATATGTTAGCGAATTTAGTAACAATGTCTAAAATTTAAACATAATACTGCATATTAGAACGATGTATGTACAAGAGGCGATTTCTCAATTCTAAAAGAAGAGTGTAGAATTCAAAACTTCTTCGAGTTATTTACATTAAGCAATCTCTTTAAACAAGAAATCTTTCCTATTTCTATTTGGTCTGTTGAAATTAGAATTAGACAAATGATTCCATGATTATCGCTGTGGAAGACGAAAAATCATAATCTGAAAGCAGCAAGAATACAACGAAAAAAAGGGGTGATTCACATTTAAATGAAATTAAATATTGAGTCTAATTCTCTGATTTAGGAAAAAGTGAAAAGAAACATATCGGGTCGCTTAACAAGCAACACTACCTATCTGAATTTTTTGAAATTTGAAACAGGAAGAAAAAACTGAATTTTTCG